>MWSQ01001110.1:0-76727 GCA_002116395.1 Ramularia endophylla | reverse complement strand
CTAGCGCCGAGTAAGGAGATTCTAACGGTAGTATCGCGGTAGCGGTAGGGGGTAGTATAGACGATAAAGTACGTAATAGAAGATAAATAGTATTATACTAATAAGCTAAATCGCCTCTCTACTAAAATAGAACTAAAAGCTCTTAGACTCGCTACGCGAATTACGACCAGACCTACTATTAAGGATTCTAATTAGTCTAGCCCGTCTTAGACGCTTCTATACGGACTAAGACGAGTCTAAACTATTAGCTCGCCCTACCTTTAAAGCTAAATAAGCAATTCTCGTAGCGAGGATGATGACTAAGATAATATAAGGCTATAGTATAAAAATCGCCTATTAAATGCCCGTTAAATGCCCGTTAAATACTAGATCCCGAAGATTTTCTTCTCGAGACTAGACTTCTACGTACCTATATAGGGGGTGGCCTTATATACGAATTGTTGTTTCCTAATCACGATATTTCTGAAGGGTGGCCGTGTAGCATGGGGGGCCTTGTAACAGAGGGTGGCCTTATATGCGAGTGGATACGGTATAGGTATGACTCCGTATGACTATAAGATACGGTACCATCACGACTTCAATTCGTATACTCACCCCACTCGTAAACGGCCCATCGAGTGCAGTCATGCTGGTGAGACGTCTGCATGTCTTGTCTTTTCTTGAGTTCAGCCTAATGATCCAATGTGTGTCAAGAAAGATGAAGTAATAAGACAATGGATTGTTGCTGCCCAAATTTCAATTGTTTCCTTGTTCCAGCTCTGACCGAACCCTGCAAGCGGGAGGCGGGATTGTCGAAAGTGGAGACGATCCCTCCCGCTTCGCTGTTCCGCCCAGATCGTTGCGCCTGGCAGCGTGAACGTTGACCGCATATCTTTTGTTGGCAACGGACCGCCATACATCGAAGTCTACACAACAACAATCATCCTCAGAGCCATAAGCGCAGGAGCTTGGATATTGCAGGGAGCCGAAGGTGTGGATTGAATTGAGCTGGACGTTGTCGTTGGAGAAAAGAGCTGGGAGCTGGTGTTGGTGCTGGCGCTTGGGAGCAATATTTCTCCAGCACCACGATACGGGATTAAAAGAGGAAGCATGACTGGCGCATGAGAAGGAGGACGTTGGAGGCAGAGAGGCCGCCCTTGTGAGGGCGCGGCTGGTATTCTATTGACACACCATCGCCAATTGCAATATACGAGGACCAACCCACCGAAACACCGCCAATACCAATACCAATACCAATACCAATATCAGCACCAATACCGACGTCTTCATACCTGTCCCTCATGCGGATACAACGATGCAGGTCCCAGACGGCTATCGACGGGGCACACCAGGGAACATCACGCCCGCGGGCCAACAGCAGAACCCGTGGCAGGCTCCACGCCATGTGCCCGATTCGCAGCGCGCCGGCGCCGGCTACCTGCCTCCACCTCCACCGCTGCAGGTCCAGCAGTCGCAGAACCTGCAGTTCCCCCCGCCACCACCTCGGATGCCCATGAGCGCGACACAGCCCCATGCGCCATTCGTCCCGCCGCCGCCCGGCCAGCCCAACAGCTATTGGAACCGCCAACCGAGCTATCCCCCACCACCACCCCAAAGCCAGTCGCGAGAGCCGCGAGCATACGATCCCAGCTTGTACTTTGAGTACAATAATCTGCCACCGCTCAATGACAATGCGCCTTTGACGTCCGCTACGTATATCCCGGATGGCTTGAGTTTTGGGCCTGGCGTCGGTATCCCAGGTCTGCACACGCAAAACAACGCTCCGCATGCGCCTCTGCGGCCTGGCCATGTCACCCAACCGAGCTACTACCGTGGTCAATCCGAGGACTTCAGCCACGATCTCACCTATCAGCAGAGATATGATGGAACATACAATCAGGACCCTGGCGGAACTTGGGTGGCCAACAACCAATATCAGCAGGTTCCCCACCCCGCCCACTCTGCACCACCACCTACGCAGAGCAGCTTTCCACCTCCGACGCCTACTGGGAGGAAGAATCTCATATTACCGGCCAAGGAAATTGAGCAACACACGTCACCTGCAGTGGAGCAGAATCGACCGACATACTTGACATCTGCGCCGAATTCCGAAAACAGCTCTAATCGCGAACACACTTCATCCGGTGATATGCCAAGTTCGCCCAAAGGCTTGAACTGGACACCCGAACGGATCCAGACATTTCTGGCTTCACATTCTTTTTCGAAAGAATGGCAGGCTGCTTTCCAGCATCTTAATGTCTCAGGATCGCAGTTTCTGGACATTGGGAGGAGTGGCGGACAACGTAACATTGCGTTCTTGCCCCATTCTGTGCTTCCCCAGGTTGCGAGGGAATGTACGGCAAATGGGATGGTCTGGGATCAGGCGAAGGAGCGCGAGGAAGGACGAAGGCTTCGTAGGCTGGTAAGAGATGTCGTAAAGACGGGAGGTGCCGGTACTCCTCAGACAGCAACGACTACTAGCACTGCGAGTCTTCCTCTCCGTGCTAACGGAAGTGCTGGGCCCGACGATACGTCGCCAAGTTTTTTGAGAGATATGAGCGCATTCGGGTCGACACCTACTACAGCAGGTGGTGGAGATGACTCCCCTGGAAGAATGATGCCTGCACAGGTAGCGCAAGCTCGAGCACCTGGTGGGTTTCGCTCCATTACAATGGACTCGTATGATCATCGCAATCAGCTTGCCTTGATGAATGATCCCAAACGACATCAGTCTCCGAGTGGCAGTGCAGGAGACCTGAGTGCTAGCAACAGATACCAAAGCAGTCCGCAGCAGAGTCCAGGACTGGTGAGTGTGAGGCCAATGTCAAATGGGAATGGCCACAATCGTTTTCCAAGCAGTGGTCATTTTCGAGGTCTGAGCACTGACACCCAAGGTGGTCGGTCCAGTGCCGGTTTACACTCTGGCAATGATAGTCCGTACGCAAGACCCACAGCAGACGACCACTCAGGTCGTTCTGCGCAGGACGGATCGAGACCTCCACCTGCTGACAGTAGCGCCAGACGACAATCTAGCCGCGATCCCGTACCTCTGAGCGCTAAAGAGCCTCGAGGATTGTGGGCGAAGCTCCGACGTGGGAAAAAGGATGATGCGCACCCATCTCCCGAGGAAGAACATCCGTCAAGCCCTCATGCCAATCGCTATCCCTACCCAGATTCGCACAAAGCCGCATCTTCGGACGTGTCGCTCAACGATCTTGCCTCGGCACCTCTAAAAAAGAACGCAAGCATTGACTCTACTGGAAGCATTCCCGCAGACATCAGAGGACGCCACAAGACTCGTGATGGTGATAAAAGATATATCTTTGTCACTCCCGACGGATGGAATTACCGTCTGATGGATATCACCGATGTCGAATCGGCAGACCAGCTGCGGACCGTGATATGCTACAATCTGGGAATCTCTGTCGAAGGACAAGGCATGTCGGTCTACATGACATGTCCCGGCAGAGAGGAGCACGAAGAAGAGCTGACTGATCACATGCTAATGTCCGCTCGTACACAAATGGCTGATCCCACAGGTAGCCTGAAGTTATACGTGCGTGCACCAGGAAACACGCCCGATCCCCTTGAAAGTGCTGGTATGGCATTCCCTCAATCACAGATGCAGCGAGCATCAGTTTCCGGGAAATCGTATGATGACGCAACCATTGAGGCATTGAGGACTGCTGGCATGTTGGATTCGTCCGCTCGGTCTCGCGCGCAGCAAGACGGAGAACAAGGCGATGACACTGCCAAAGTGCAAGAGAGTATGCTGCAACAGGACTTCCAGAGTCTCCCGTACGACCAGCAACAGGTCTTGCTGGAAGCAAGGGCAGAACAACACAGGAAAGACACTGAACGCAAACGATTGGATTACCAGGCCCATCGCAGATCACAGCTTGTGGATAACGGGAAAGGTGGAAAGATCTACGACTTTGATCAACTACGACCAGTTCCTACCCACGACACAGACAAGCAGCCGTCATACCACAGACCAGCATCTTCAGGCTCCGTGGATCCTGATAGAAAGACTGATGTCAACTTCCAGCCGATGCGGAAAGCCCCACCTGTGCCAGAGCCAACAAATACGTTGGTGAAAGCCAACAGTCTGACCAAGAAGGCTATCGGAACTCGCACGAGCTGGCCGAAGAAGGACGAACCTTGGAAGCGCAATTCGGGTGACTCTATTCCCGAAGAGGATGGCAGAAGACCTTCCAGCAAAGGCATTGGTGCTGCGCTTGCTGGTGCAGGCAAGGCAGCGGGTGTAATCGGACAGCCGAAAAGCGCACCCGCTACCTCGTCAGGTTTGCAAAAGTCTTTCACTGTGCAGGACTCAGTCGACGATGATGGCCGACCTCCTCGTGCCATGACTGCGGTTGACTTCCATTCTGCCAGTGGACGTGCCAGCCCGAATGCACCTCGCAGTCCTTTCACCATGTCCAAAGGCGGTCAATCGTTCAAGGTACCGGCATACGAGGAAGACGAGGACGAGGAGGACGATGAGGATACTCTCAAGGCATCTCAAAGACCTAACCTTTCGCTGCGCACCCCTTCAAACCCGATGATTGCGAAACTTCAAGCTCAAAGTCGCTCACATAGTCCCGAGCTCAGCCCTTCCTCGAGTCGGCCTCTTGGAGGTTCTCTTGGAAGAATGGTCAGCAAGCGCGGACCCAATTTCAATGTACCAGAACATCAACCCGATTTTGCACCGTCACCAAACATCGGAGCTGATGATTCAGACGAAGACTCTGACGATGGTCTGTTTGCTATTCCGTTGGCAAAACAGAAGGAGAAGAGAGCTGCTGCTGCGACTCCTGCAAGGAATAAGAGCCACAGAGTGCTTGGCATTGGCACCTCACCTGGCCGTTCTCCAAACAGGCCTGAGCTCAAGCTGAAGACTTCACGACCAAATGTCCGTTTCGACTCTCCGAAACTTGATCCGCAAGATGATGACCTCCCTGATATGGATGTCAATGAAGCCGACAACCTGCTCCACGGCCCGCATTCCACTTCGTCTGGAGGTCCGTGGTCAACTGACTCGCCAGATTCTTCTGCCAAGTTTGGAAGGCGCGAGAGTTTCCTGAGCGACGTCTGGGCTAATCGTCCACCTGTTGAGGACATCGCGGAGCGCCTTGACAACTTCTTCCCGAATGTTGATCTAGATCAGCCCATGGGAGAGGGAGCTGAAGGCGTAGAGGCCAGTCCAGTGTCTACGGACAAGTCCACTCTCGCATCGAAAGCTTCTACCACGGATCTGAATTCCGACCGTAGCGTCACTCCTCTTTCTAGCACTGATGAAGTCGAGGACAGTCTCGACAACGAGGAGTCCACTCTACGAGGTGGTGCTGGTACCATGTCCTCGGTAGCCTACCGCAGCGTTCGCAAGTCCGGCGGTCTGGGCAGAACAAAGAGTATTCGTGATGTGGTCAAGAACAACTACGCCCATCTAGGCACACTCTCGCGTGCACCGTCGATTGCCTCTTCACTCGCGTCGAGTCGTCAACCCAGCATCTCCGGGATGCCGCCGCCACTTCAGAATCCGCTACTCAATAGGGTTAGCACGCTGAGAAATGATCTGTCAAGTAACATCAGCCGGAGAAAGAGCACAAAGATGTTCGGTGCCAGGATCGAGCAGGTCAAGCCCCAGCGCGGCAGTCGATTGATTAATAACCTCGATACAATTCCCCAGGACACAATCCCTACTGGCAACGTTCAGCACATCAAACCAGAGCGTCAACCCACTTTCAAGTGGATGCGCGGTCAACTCATTGGCAAAGGCACTTTTGGCCGTGTATACCTTGGTATGAACACCACGACTGGAGAACTGCTCGCCGTGAAACAAGTGGAAGTCAACCCTAAGATTCAAAACGCCGACCCATCCAAGATTCGCGAGATGGTGAAAGCTCTGGATCAGGAAATCGATACCATGCAGCATCTCGATCACGTCAACATCGTACAATACCTCGGGTGCGAGAAGAAAGAATACAGCATTTCCATCTTCCTAGAGTACATCTCCGGTGGATCCGTCGGTTCCTGCTTAAGGAAACACGGCAAGTTTGAAGAACCCGTCGTCTCCTCCTTGACAAGACAAACCTTGGGAGGGCTTGCATATCTCCACTCGGAAGGCATCCTACACCGAGATCTCAAAGCCGACAACATTCTCCTAGACCTCGACGGCACCTGCAAGATCTCCGATTTCGGAATTTCGAAACGCAGTGCTAATCCCTACAATAATGATATCACGAACAGTATGCAAGGCAGTGTCTTCTGGATGGCGCCCGAAGTCATTCGTGCGCAGTCCCAAGCACTCACTTCCGATGACGGTCTCATGAGTACTCAAGGCTATAGCGCCAAAGTCGATATCTGGTCGCTAGGATGCGTTGTGCTGGAGATGTTCGCGGGACGCAGACCTTGGAGTAAAGAGGAGGCTATTGGTGCGATCTATAAATTGGGGTCGTTGAACCAGGCACCGCCGATTCCGGATGATGTTAGCACGGTTGTGGGACCTGCGGCGTTGAGTTTTATGTACGATTGTTTTACGATGTGAGTATCAGCGTCCCGGCTGAAGAGTGGAGTTGTCGCTAACTTTTCGCACAGTGATCCGGGCGAGAGGCCTACGGCTGATACATTGTTGAGGGCACCCTTTTGCATCTTCGATCCGCATTATAACTTTTTGGACACTGAGTTGTATGCAAAAATCAGGGGTGCTTTCTGAGAAGGAACGGAAGAAGGAAGACGGGCATTGATTTGTTGATCGTGCAACGTACTCTTGCGTGAATATGCTTGCTTGGTAGGGATTCGTGCAAGTCTTTTTGGAATGTCGATTGAGCGAGCGAGCGTGTGAATATCGTTACGAATCACGAGATGATATAGTTGGCAGGGAGTAGGCCAGGGAGAGGATTAGCAGGAATTGAAAGATGCCTAAATGATTATAGGATATTTGCGCGATTGTGAAGAATGTCTAACAATCTCAAATTTCAATAAATCTCCCATAAAGATACCTTGCCATCTTTACTTCCCGCAGCAAGCCAATGCGTGGTCCTCGCCTTTTCAACTCTCGACTCAGCAACAGTCATCAAATTCTGCTCCACAGTAACAGGAGCCATGTCAACATCCGCAAACGCTACAGCATAACACCCTTCCCCATGCCACTTCAACACCGCCAATTCCTTCATGCTCTTCACGCTATAGACTCTCATCCTCCCATCCCAGCCCGCCGTTGCAAAAATCTTTTCATCATTCCGCACAGCAAGACCCTGTTGCCCAGCATGCTTAGTCTGAATTGTCTTCGTCTCCACCGAGCTCCCAGATTGATATTGATGTCGAGCGACGATAGCGTCTGCGGCGCTGGTAAACCACATTTCCTGCGAGTGAGCGATTCCTATAGAGAGAATCGGCTGGGCATGGGTCTTTTGCAAATACACCACCTCGAAATTCCGATCGCCAGTCTGTTTCCATACGCAGGCTTGTCCACTTTCATACCCAGCGAGGACGAGGAGTTGATTAGGTCGGTGGACCAAGCCAAGGGCCATGACCATACCAGTATTGCTTTTGTTTGGACTTCCCAGAGTCGCGATTCGCTTTTCAACTGGGAGAGAAGTGACATTGATATGTCCATCTTCCACCCCAGGAGTAGCGACTAGCATCTCTCCTTCCCCTGGATAACAGGCTGCAAAAGAGCAGAAGTTGAGCGCGTTCACATCCAGACTGTGTAGAAGCCAAGGCTGCTTACTTTCCTCGGAAGTCGCATCCTCAATGGGTAGCTTAGTAGATAAATTCTTTTCGTCTTCGAGTCGTAGTTGCCAGACATACAGCTTGTTGTCTCTACCATGTCTACGAAAATGTTAGCTGATTTAAACACTTTGTGGAAGGAGGATTGGCTTGCGTGATGATTCCATCATTGAACCAACTTCCCAACCCTAGTATCGTAGTTTTGTGGGCCTTCCAGACGGCTACAGCGCGCTTCGTCGCGATGTCCCAAAGAACTACCCATCCATCCGCGTCGCCAGTGAGTAGTCTCGTGTTGGATCTTAGGAAGTGGACGGAATGAATTTGCGCCGTGTGGCCGCGGAGAACATATGTTGGTTGAGCAGCTGGAAGATGTGAGGACTGAAGTTGATACGCCATGGCTTCGATTTCTGGATGCTCTTGTTGATATGTTGCACTCACGCTTGGCTCAGAAGCAAGCGTCCTCGAATTGGAGAAAAGTTCAAGATACGTCGCATGGCGGTGATATGTGAGATTCCTGGATGTATCAGCGGAGTATGCACTTTAGCCAGTCCAGCGGAGAAAGAAACGCAGAGAACATCACTCCCTTCTTCTTGATAATGCTTTCGGTCTGGCAGGTTGGTGCAGTAAAGAATTGGAAACAAAGTTCGAAATTCGGGGCCGATCAGCAGGCGCGATACATTCAATATTTGATTTAGTTTTTATCAAATCTCCCCCATGAGAGATATCGACCGCAGGGGTTCCCCAGATCGAGGTCTACAGGTTCTTCTCAAGCAATCTCATACCCAGCATTGACCATCCTCCCGAATTCCAGCTTCATGAGCAAACGATCCACTGAACCTCCCTTCCAGACCTCGAAATCTCCGTCCTCGACAGGCTTCAAATTCAGATACCTCAGCGAGCCGATCCTCTCATGATCCAACTGCCTTAGTCGCGATACAACAGACTTCATAGCAGAATCCACTCTCTTCCTCCACCTGTCCAGGTCCAAAGCTGCATAACTCTCCTCTTCGACGGTAAGAGCACTCTCCTCACCTGACTCCTTCTCAAGATCAAGTTTCTGCTGCAAGTCCAGCAGTCTCGTGAAGAAGGCAATTAGGTTATCTACATTGCCTAACAGCGAGCGAAGCTCTGCCGTATAGGGAACATCAGTGAGAAGCAGTGCGTATGTCAAACTCGCGAGAAACGCCCGATGGCCCGAAGCCAGCGTTTCGGGGTCCCGCTGAATGGGAGGTTCCGGTGGGATGTCTAACAAGGGCATATCTCCCCCGTCCAACGAGATGGTTGGCGGTGTTCCTTGGACCCATCTATGAAAGTGATCACAAGAACCTTTGATGATCTCGCCCTCGAAGAAAGCTGCAGTCTCAGAAAGCAGGAAAATTGCTGCACTACAAGTTGCCCAGACTTTGCGCATCGCTGTTGCACGTTTATTGTTTCGGGATCGGGCGCCTGGCTCTCTGGCCGAAGCTACTGGATGCGTTCGACGTGCAGATGTTCTCCGCCACAGATCAGACAGTCTATGGTGACCTCTTCGGATCGCAAGAAGGTAGGAGCTGATCACCGAGTAGGTCGAAATGTCGTGTGAAGAGAGAAATAGATCTAGTGGCGGCACTACGCTTAAGCTGAGCTCCGTGGGACTTGGAAATAGCAGGTCATTGAATGCTATGGTTGATAATGTTGGAAGAGCAGCTGTCATGCTGTCGGCGGTGGATGGGCGCGATAGCTCTGTCTTCGCGGCTGCCAGAGTGATGTGTCGTTGAGCGAAGTCCAGCATTTCGTCCTCCATTTCATCAGCTTCGGCAGCCATTGCTTTCCACACTCGGAGAAGTGCCTGACTGAGCGCCGCATCTTTGATAGAAAGGCCTTGCATAGCTCTTACGGGATCCTGCTGGAGTAATCGGCCCATGTTCTGCTGCCGCGCGTTGAGACGGTTCTCGGCTTCGGACACAAGTGCAACAGCGAATTCGCCGCGATTCAGCAGAAAGAATAGCCGTAAGCAAGAGAGCACCTGAATGGTCACACCCATAGGTAAGAGGTGCTGTAGTACGTTCCTGGAAAGAGATTGTCGAACCTCGGAGACAGTCCTAGATAACTGTGAAGCTACAATTGGTAGGGAGAGCTGTGATAGTACTCGCAGGTGCTCTGACGCCACTTCTGTGTCACTGAAGCCAGTGCTCGATAGCAGTGAAGATGCACGGCTTACGTTCCTGTGATTCTGCACCTGGTGCAGCGATTTGCCAATAAACAGTATGGAGCTCGCCGTTTTCCGACTGACGAATGCTGGCAGAAGATCCTTCCTCTTGATGAATGATTCGTTGCTTGATGATGTATCTGGCTGCACGAAGAAGTCCTGTGCGCCAAAGGGTGGCAAAGTGCCGTACACAACCCATCCGGAAAGCTGGCGCAACCATGCAGTCTCCGCGACCCTCGTGAGCTGGACAGCTGCATCTTCAACCTCGGGATAGCCAGTCTGCGTTTCGGAACGAAGCTTGTCAATCATGAGCGCGCCTGTACATCCCGAAGAGTGCTTGTTCGGGTGAGCGTTGCCAGACTCCGTGGGCTGCTGCATGTAGCAAGCGACCTGCCAATACCAAGCCATCAATCGGTGCCAGTCGTCGAATTCGCCAACGACTGAAGCCAGAGGTACAATGTTATACGCGCCAACCATGCTGGCATCTCGTTTGAGTATGCTGCTTTCCACGTCCAGTATTGTCTGTTGGAAGCGGGCCAGATGAGTTTGCTGAATTGAGGTTGCGACTGCTCTGCATACTATGGAAGAATGTGTGGAGGATATGTCTTCCAGATGACGCTTCAGACGGCGGTGTACTTCTGACAGCCTGCCAATGGACCGCAGCAGTGCTCTCTCCGAGGGGGATAGGAGTGGAAAGTCATTATCGCCGAGATCAATGAATAGAGGCGATGGATGGCCTGAAAGCGCCAGCAGGACTTCGTGCAGCATCCTTCAACGCCAATGCCGAAGGATTGTGTAGGGAAGCCTTCGGTATGGTCAGAGCTGGTAGTCAGTAAGTGTAGGTGTTATAGTGAGGTAAGATGACTGAAAGCGTGAGGTGGGTGAGAATTGAGAGTGAATGTTTCGAGGAAAGGACAGCAACAGCTTTGCGACGCGCTCCTGTGCGACGCGTTGGTTCAACAATTATGCCAGCAACAGTCTCTCGGAGTACCGCAGTACGCGTCAAGTATGCGCGAGAAGGGACATCGGGATACTTGTGTTAGGAGCATGAGGTATACGTTGTTGTTGATGAGGGAGAGCGAGATTAAGAGTTCCCTTTTTGCCTGTACACAAGACGGAACATTGTCTATCTCAGCCATGCCAGACCAACCCTCTGATGGAGTGAGATACCTTAGGGATGGTACTTACGGTACGTACCCCTCCCGAAGAACAGCTCCCCACCGCCAATCCAGTCCAACCTCCGGCTTGGAAGCCAATGGAACCCCCAAGAGCTCCTGCGGCAGGTCTGGCCGCCTCTTCACGCCTTCCAGGACACGAATTGGTAGTTACCTGTATTTAGAGAACCTCCTTCTCAGATCCTGCAACTCGAGCCACTTCACCAGCATCGCAGTACGACCGAGGGTTCCGCCTTTGTCCTGCATCTTCCCCTTTGCTGCCCAGTCCAAACCAACTCTTACTTTCAGAGCCTTCAAGTTCAAGAGGAAACCTGTTTCCGCACCCGTTCTTGTCTTGTGCAACGACGAGTCAAGATGCAGAATATCGTATGTACTGCTGCAGATCTTGCCAGCGATGTTCCTGACTCTGTAATGAAACAGCGCGCAAAGATCAAGCGAAAGCTTTCCCTCCACGATAAGAACGGTGCAGCTTCTTTCCCCATCCCACCGTTTTTACCGCCTCCAATACTAATCCCAATAGCCAACCTCGACGAAAACTACGACCCTGATGATATTGACGAAGAGACTACCGGCCACCTTCACCGAGAGATTGAAAAGGCCGAGGCGGAGGGGCACACGCAGGGAAAGCCTGGAAGCTTCCTCAATAAACTCATCATGCATGGCAACTCCAAGACCGAGAAGGAGATGATGGCTGGCCAGGGCCAAACTCTTACAAAGGAAAACGCAAAGCCCTGAAGCGCTATGGCATGACATTATATTTCCACTGCAATTTGGGTACAGCAGGCCTGGATGAGGCGGGGAATGCTGCATGGCAGACGAGACATGATAACATGACGGGTTTGAAGCATGAGCATGAGCATGAGCTTGAAGCTGTGTCTTGGTACAACAGCAGTAAAAGCACAAATACACACGTCTCGTGCCTGATGACTATTCAAAGATGATGCAGCTTCCGCGGACTGGTTATGATGCAACTCCGGAAAGCCACAAGGTGAAGGTGAAGGTGAAGTGTAGCTTACGATGCTCAAGCTCGCACAGGAGGAGAAGTCTTTCGATACCCATGAAAACCGAAGTACCTGAGCTTCGCTATTCTATCTCAAAGAGGCACTCTGGCACAGGAGCCAGAGCCAGTTCGCCAATACCATGCAGCACCTCATTCGAGCAATCTATCCCGTCTTCGGAACTTCCTGGTCTGCCTCATGCACCTCAATCATCCCTCTTCCTGCCTCTGGATCCACGATGGAGTTTCCACGGCTTGCAGCCGCGACAATGTTCGGGATCTCGGCTTTGAGCCGAGCAAAGTTGCTTTTGGCATGCCTGTATACATGTCAGCTACTAGTAATGGTCCTTGATTGCTCATCCCGAATGCATCTCACCAGACCCAAGGGCTATCCGAACTAAAAAGCAGGTCTATTTCTTCGAGTGTCCTCTGATTGGTCTCTGGATATAGTGCCCAAACCATCGGTATGGTCACAAAACTGCAAGCTCCGAAGATGTAGAGCGTTTTCTCGTCAATAGCTGCGAACATGACAGGGCACAGCAGAGTCAGCCATCCGTTGCCAATGCTCCAGCCCACCACTCCCCAGGCGTTGCCCTTCGCACGAACCTCGAGGGGAAAGATTTCTGCGGGATACTGCGCGATCTTGGTCAGTCTTCAGGTACTCCAAGACAAGCAGCTATGCTACTCACCAACCACGGCACCGTAAGCCAGGTCGCGCCAAATATCGAGGTAAAGAGAAACACAAACGACGCTGCGGCGATTCCATAAGACGAAGCAGCAGTATTGTTGCCTGCTGCCGTGGCGTCAATGCCTCCCCGCGACATGCCGCCCGCGAGGAACATGGCAAGTCCCATGCCAACGGATCCCCAATACAACGTCCACCGACGTCCAATCCTGTCTAGGGTGAAGACACAGACCAGAGTCGAAAACATGTAGAAGATGTTGTTGAGTCCTGATATCCATTGACTCTTTTCGCTAGAGAAGCCTGCGATTCGAAATATCGTGGGAGCATAGACGGTCACGCCCGCGATACCAACCCATTCCTGCATGATCTGGAGCCAGATGACGAGTTGTACTCTTCGTGCCGTGTGGAGCTTGCCAGATCCAATACCAAACAACATCGCGAAGTAGCTGTTTCGATTCGCCGTTGCACGCTCGAGGGCAACAACGTCTTTAATGTCCTGGAGCTCCTTGTCTGCCTTGAGCTGTCCTGCTGGGTCTTCACCACGTAAGCGACCCAAGATATAACGAGCCTCCTTATCGCGTCCTACTTTGGCCAGATAACGCGGACTTTCCGGGAAGAACCAAACGATGGCCAGAAGAAGCAACAGCGGCAGGATTTGGAAGGCAATGGGGAACCCTGGCCATTCGTTAGCACCAACCCTCTTCCACCGAACTGAATGGGAAACCTCACTCCAGCGGAATGCACTGGCACCCCCATCAATGAAAGAGAGCCCGTACTCTAGCCAATATGCAACGACAACACCAAAGATGTTCAGGGTGAACTCTATCGCAACAAACTGTCCACGACTAGTATGCTCTGCCGTCTCGGTCGCCCACACAGGAACAATGGCATTGAGTATGCCCGTGCCTATACCGTTCACTGCTCGTGCGCAGATCATCCACTAGAAGTGAAGCATGGAAGGTAAGCATAGGTCTTAGAAATATTGAGGAACCCATGAAAGACATGAGAGACACACTCTCGATGCCTTTCATAATTCGGATTGCTTACGTTTGCATTCATTGCGCTGCATTGGAGGGAAGCGCCCAATATGGCCCAGATGGATCCCAAAGCAATCGTCTTAATTCTTCCAACTTTGTCGCCTACCCTACAAAGCAAAGGCCCGAAGGGTTAGCTATATCTCAGACAATCTTGGAGTAGATGGGGCTTAAGAACAGTACAAAAGACATATTCAGATGCCCTGTATGCCTTGCCCCTTTTAGTCTCGTACCAGCCGCCAAGAAGACATCCAAAGAGTGTTCCAAGATAGTAGACCGAGACAATACCGCCTTGTAGCAAGGAATCCGTAATGACTGGGTCCCCAGCTTCGTCTACGTATCCGAGTCCCATTAGATCGATGTAGTCTTTTGCGTTGTTCACACCGCTCATCATTCCTTGATCGTAACCAAAGAAGAAGATAGAGAGTCCGGCGATAGAATTTATGGCGAACAGAAGCTTCGATTGCTCGAGCTTCGCAGCTACGCGGAAGCCCGATAATTGGTCCATGGCGATGTGAAGCCAACAAGGTATCGTCAGACGACTCTGCTAATCCTGCCCTTCCGCTGTGAGCTCGTGGTCCAGCAACGAGTGGAGGTAGTTGCCTGAGAGTAACGAGATGACACAAGAGGGTAAGAGAGAAAAGCATCGATCGACACGCGACATCGGCATCAAAAGAACTTATGTACAACGATGGAAACTGTGGTACTACTCGCATTCTGCGAGTCACGCACAGATCCATACCAATATTCAGAAGGGGAAAGCCGGCGGGAGTAAAGACATGTGCGCTGTGGGGTAAGTACGAAGTTATGGAGAAGGAGGACACCGCTTTGGTGTGGGGACGGGAATTGACGGCTTTCGCCCGGGTAAATTCACAGTGTGAGCTGCTGACGGAACGTGCTGACGGATGGGGGGATGCTTCTGCTTTTGACAACCATTGCTCCGTCACGAGACGCAAAAAAATACAAACCAAGCTCATTTCCCTTCATGTCTCGCTCGGCTGTTTAGAGACTCTGAACTCATCGCCTAACCTGTCGCGGCCTTGACCGCTGCCACCTCTTCGTCTAGAGGCAGAATGCTTGGGATAGGACCGACGGGGACTATCGAAAACGGGTTTATTTGCTTGTGGCTTTGGGTGTAGTGCGCCTTGATGTGGGTGAAGTCGGTGGTCGCGTGAAATGCTGGGTTCTTCCAATAAAGGTAGCGAACCCACCTGCAGCACGTTGTAAGCAAAAATCCCCGCCTAAAGATTATCGTTTACCTACTTGTGCAGCGCAGGGTATCCGCTTCGAATGTCTCGAAGGTTACACTTGAAATGCTGCACATACACGGCATCGAACCTGATGATGGTCGTAAATAGGCGGACGTCAGCTTCCGTGACTCGTTCTCCATGGTAGTACGGCCCAGTTGATTTGGCTAGGTGCGCCTCGGCACGATCCAGAGACTTGAAAAGCGTGGTGACGGCTTTCTCGTAGGCTTCCTGGGTACTCGCAAAGCCACTCTTGTACACGCCATTGTTGATGTCTAAAATTCGAGCATCAGTATGCAGGCAATGTCGTACGATGGCAGGCCATACCGTTGTAAGTCCAATCATTCGTTTCTTCGATCTCATCTTTCAGGTCCTTCGGCAAAAGATCGATGTCCTTGTACTTTAACTCCAGCAAATCGTCGAACTCATGGTAGAACATCCTGATGATTTCGCTGGACTCGTTGCTCACAATCTTCTTTTGCTTCTTGTCATACAGCGTCGGCACCGTGAACCTATCCGCATAGTCGGGGTCGGTCTCGAAGTACACATCTCTGATATGGGTAAATCCGGGATGGAGGGGATCTGGGACCGTGTTCTCGCCAGGAAGCTCTTTTTCGTCCGAAGTGGCAAACCGCCAGCCTAAACCATAGTCACGCAAAAGCCTTGTATCTCCGATTCGAGCGGGCATACCTTTGTCGCCCATGTGCCAGTGGACACTTGTGAAGGTGATGAAGTCTTCCAACCCTTTTAATTTGCGGACAATGAGAGCTCGGTGAGCCCATCTACTCGCTGTCAGTTTACATGTCGTGCAGCAGGAGAAGTGCTCACAGACGGGCAGGCATATGAAACATATAGGTGATAGCGGTCCTTCTCGGCCTAAAAAGCGAAGGGTGGAAGGGTCAGCGATGTCTTGGACAGATGTTTTGGGGACAGGAGCCTGGCATAACTCGAGACAGTCTCGAAGTACCTGTAGGTCTTCCGTCTTTTATTACCGTACCGGAAATTCAGCTCCAGCTTCCTTTGAGATGAAGTTGCGGAACTGTGAAGTCTGCCTCTTGAACTCTCCCGATTTGGGGTCCGCCTTTTTTTGTTCGGTCAGTCGTGGGCATAGTCAGTCGGCGAGTCCACGGAGTCACTGACCCAGCTCAGAATACCGCCCTTCTTTTCAGACTGCTTTGTTTGCCGTCAGCTATCTAGCTCTGGGTTTCTCATGCATGCACAGGATCTCTTACCGATGACGACATGGCTCGGAACGTAATAGTATTGACTTGTCTGTTTAGCTGCTGTAGACGTCCGAAAGGTTTGATCATGGGCAGTGCCGATGGAAGTTGCTTATATCACTCGAGGGCGAGTGAATGGTATGCCGTAGTCCAACAAGCAACGATGCGGAATTGTTGTTGGCTGATTCATGATGCGCGGAAGAAGAGCATTGTTTTAGCGCAGATTAAATCCAGCAAATTCCGTTTCGAGCATTATTCTCCACTAAATTCGCTGCGAGATGACAGTGCATGCCGGATCACGATTGCGTGGCTGGTCAGAACACTCATTGCTTTGTGTTCGTTCGTTGTAACAACTGCGGCAGCTGCATTGGTGGCACATCAAAGTCTGGCGCCAATGCATGGTTCAATGGACTAGGTGCAGGCATCTTCGGCCTGTCTAAGTCGCGGTAAAAAGTGCGTAAAGCCTCTTCATTACGACAAAAGGCTTTGAAGCCTTTCGTAATACTCTCGACAGTCTCCGCGCTCTCTACCGTCTTAGCAGCGCCTGACAATCGGCTAGAGGCAAGTCGATTGGGCAAGAGGAGAAAGTCGCCCGTTCCGTCCGCAAGGACTTGTGCTAGCACCAATCCCGACTTGTGCACGAACTGCGTATGCGTGTAAGTCGGCGGTCCCCAAGAGTAGCGGACGTGAAGCTTGGAAGTAAATGTGCTGGCGGCTTCAAAATCTATCACGAAATCACGCTTTTTGAGGATATGTTTGTGATACCAGTGCCGGTCCTCAACCATGCGAGGTAACGTTGTGTGAGGTTCGATCAACGGGGTAGCCAGTGTCTTATCAGGTGGTCTCACAGCGAGGTGAATTGGTAAGGGCTGGTCGAAAGGGTGGTGCTCTCTGAATCTAGAAGCCTCCTGTAGCGGTACTTGGATAAGACGCAGTCCATAGCCATCGACCACCCCGGACCAGCGAGAGATGGCGTCACGAATCAATTTCGTGGAAGCTCCCAACCATTCAAGCTGTATGTGATAGCAATTCTCAGGATTATGGATGCGATCTGCCTGGAAGTTAGCATGAGATGAGATGAGATGGATGATCTTCCAAACACAAACCATAGTGCAAGTCGATGACTTGCAGATGATCCGACTTCTTTTGCGGATCGACATTGTACTGCATGACCTGGCTTAGCAAGATCTCCTTAGTATCTACAGGGCCAGTGACTGGAGTGCCTCTGCTGGATGACGAAGAACCCGCCGAATCGCCGCTTATCGCACTGATTCCACTGACTGGTCGGGCTTGGGGAGAGCCAATTATCTCTGACATGGGCGCTGAGGGAGCAGATCGCCAGGGCACCTTACTAAAGACACTCTGAGTATCGGGATACTCTGTAGTCCTATGCGCTCCGCTAATTTGGTAAAAGTAGTGGCCATCACGGAACTTGTGCTTCTGCCGCACGTGGTGAAATATTCCCCGGTTCATGAGCTCGTTCCCAACCGCAACAGCATCCTCCCGCAGCTCCAGATCTTTGAAAACTCCAAGCAGCCAAGTGACCATCTCGTCTCCGCGAAAGCATTTGAGATGGGTCAAAGTCAGCCATCTTCTGTCTCTCATCTCAACACCATAGGGTGGTAACTCTTGGATTTGCCTGGCCAACTTTGCCACATCAAAATTACTACTGTGGTGCTTGTCGGACTCGGCAAACAAGGGAGTTGTAATCTCGCCATCTTCCAACTGTGTGGATAGCATAGGTCCATGAGCATTTACCACAACGCTTGGGTCTCGTGTTTGATACTCGATGGCCAATGGATTGGGATCTCTTTCATTCGGGAACGCGACCGATTTCGCTTTGGTGAGAGAAATCTGGTGCTGTTGGTCGGCCGCAGAGAAATATCGCTGACGTTGCCAGGTCTGAGTGAGCCGTTGAATGCCTTCAATTCGTCTCTCTTCGTCCGACAAGCCTCCTAAACGACTTTGAGTGACCTGATCCGATCTGCTCATATCGACCGGAAGCAGGACCAATCGAACACGAAACGTGGCCCTGAAGTCGGGCAGAGGCGCCAAACCGAGTATATGCTCATCAAGAGCCGTCCAGTCAGAGATTGGAGGCTCCGAATGGTATGTAACTTCAGACTTCAAGGTCATGCCGGTAAGCATTCGCATCTTTGGCTCGTACGAGGTAGTGTAGTGTTTCGCCCCGTTTTGCTCACTGCCAATACCAGCATTCGGTTCATACTGCACAATTTGAACTTCAAAGTCGGAAAAGCGTTGAAGCTCGTGGTACCTCCTCCCCAAAGCCATGAGAATTGGACGGTCGTTGCTCTGGAATGTAGTATCACTGCCACTGTTTCGAATGGCGACAATTTGGAAGCCTCTGATCAGGCGTACATCAATCAGTCTTTCGATCAAATTCTTGGCTGTCTCGTCCCTCAGTCCGGAAGAATTAGATATGATGTGTCGCCGAACTCGCGTGCGATAGTGGGTATTCAGCTCAGCTGCGGACGGCTTGTACTCGGCCGTCAGAGGTAGCGCAGCAGGCGAACACATCGAAGCCCATTTAAATGACCCAGAACTGATCGCACGCGGAAAGACATGCTGCCATTTGCGATACTGACTTGCCACGCGCATATTGTCCCTACGTGGGTTGCATGGATTCAGTAGCATCACCCAAGGTGATAGCATATCTAAGCTTTCATTTAGGGACCCTCGCTTTTGGCGATTATGCATTTCTCCTCTGGCCTTCGGGGTCGTCGAGAGGGATGTATCGTTCTCCAGCGCACCGCCAACCATGGTGCCAGCAATCTCCTGCTCCACGATACTTGCAAGATCATCATTCATGTGTGAAGGCTGTATGTCGATGGGTTTGGAGATTTGAGCTGGGTGCAATTCGGGCTCGCTTATTTTATGTGATGCCAAACTCGCATGTGAAGGTTTTCGTGCCAGCGAAGCTCTAATGGCTCTAGCAACACTCGACGTGTCGTTGTGTGTATGTATAGCGGCATGGGCGGGTTCTTTATCGTCCTGTGCAAAGGCAGAGGAAACCGCAGTGCTTGCCACGCCTCTGCTCAGCGCAAGGCCTTTAGGGCCGACGCTTATCTTTCGACCAGACATCATCAACGGATGCGGTGGCAGCGGTTGCCTCTTTGCTCGGTTCAAAGGCTCCTTTGAAGCCACCGGGGAAAGGCTTGTCACGGATTCTTCCTCAGACACAAAATCAGGCATCATCGCAGGTTTTCGCATCGCGCGACTTGATGATGCCACACCCTTCATAGTCTCCGCAGAGCCGATCGGGTCTTCCTGCGCAACTAACATAGGCCGCAATGTATCCTTTGTGGAAGGCACTTCGCTTTGAAACGTCTGCGAGTCTTGGACGTCCATCCTGCTGACGTCTATGGGAAAGCGCCCTGAGTCTTTCAGAAACGGTATCGCGATATCGTTGACGGGCTCTTCCGTACGTGGCAGGGTCCAGGTAGACAAAGATGTATCAGAAGGCGCTTTCCAGAAAGATATATCAACCCAATGTGGTAAAGCATACTCTGTGGTATCGCCGTGGTCGTATCTAAACAATGGAACCGGATGTAGTGGCTTGGGCGATAGGGCGACAATGTCAACCCCAATGCTGTTCCCAACGAGAAGATCCGTTGTTTGTTTAAGCACCGTGTGGTCCGCATCAAAGAGCCCGGTCCCTGCTGTGACTGCAATGATGGAAGTACCGGTGCTCATAAGGTGAGTATCGGATTGGTCGTCTGAGAAGTCCAGCGCAGTGAGGTGAATAGCTTCCAACATGTTGCTTTCAGCCGCGAGTGATACGGAGCGGGACAAGGTGCGATCGTTGAAGGCTTGTTTGAGCTTCCGTAAAATCAAAGACCACGAGGAGCTCACGGTCTCGGACACAAGAACGTGGAAGAAATCCTCGCCCCGATTCGCAATGTGAGACTCATGTTTAGCGCTGGCATCTGCCACTCTGGAACGGCCAAAAAGAACCACGGATACTTGATGTTTTACCTTGAGCATGTTCCAGCGTCGAAACAGTTCCGGCAGAAAGCCATTAACCAATCGCTCATACATCAATTCTCCGTGGCTCCAATTCGACAGCATCTCTTGGGAAATCTCAACAAGAATGGTGTATCGGGCACTTCCACTTCTGAATATTGGCTTTGTGTACGGATGGGTACTGTAGCCTGATTCCACCTCTTTGCCGGCTATGTAGATATGCTTCACTTCGGCTGTTGGCGTTCCCAAATAATTGAGAACTTGGCCTCGATAGAGCACAGTGTTCTGCAGCCGGCCCATCAGCTGCCACATATCCGCTCGGCTTAGATATTGGTCCCGAAAAACCATCTCGGCATGAGTGGCAGTCGCCGCATCGACGTCTTCGATGAGCTGAACATGACCAGGCACACGATTCTCAAAGCCGAATCTCTGGGCAAGCGAGATATGTACCGATATCTCGTGCGTGTTAGTGGCCAGCCCGGCTGGACAGATGCACAATCGCCTTGCTCCTGCTGCTGACAGCCACGCGACTTCGCCAACGTGCATGATCCTTGGGCCAGCCAGAATGTCCACCTGCGAGACACGGTCATCATGCAGCACTACCGTGCATCCCTTCTCCTCGGTCTTTTCAGAAACCATCGCTACAAGTATTGGTTATTCTCTCGGGGCGATTCTACTGAATCCTTTCCTTTGAGGTGAAGTATTGGGAGGGTGTTGATTCCTGAACTCGCGATGTCACAGGCGCCATGGGAAGCATACATTCCAGCATGATCATGCATGAGAACGAGAGTCTTGCTTCGTGTCGATGCTTTGGCGCTGTTCCAGACATCCGGTATTCTTAGAGGAGACGACGCGGTGGACGTGTCGTTGGCGCAGATCGCAGATCCACTTCTCAACATGAAGGATTACCTAGGTAGTAGGTACCTTAGTCAAATCTTACCTAAGGTTCTTAGTAAGTCAAACCTGTCAATCCTTCAAGGTGACATCCGCTTGGAATCGGCATATTGAACCACGAAACCACGTCCCAAGGTTGACTTCTTGTCAAAAAGATCCCTGACCACCAAGGTTGAGTACCTGTTGTTCTCCTTCGTCTTTCCACTCTCTCATTGCCCACTATCCCAGCATCATCACTCACGAAAATGGACAGCACTGAGGTGACTGAGCTTCCCAACAAGGATTCCACCCACCTCCACCTCGTCGAGGCAACTCACGAAGAAATTGTTGCACAACAGCATGTCAATAGCGATGAATGGAAGGGCGCTCTGAATCTGGAGCAATACCTTCGCCGCGAAGAGCATTTGTCGACGACTGAGCTCACTAAAGATGGCGGGATGACATCCTGGATGTTAGTATATCAACCAAGCACCAACGGACCTCGCCAGGTTGTCTGCGGCTGCGAGACAATCAAGAAGAAGGCAATTGTTGCAAAAGATGGCAAGGTCGAGGACGTCACGTGCCATGGAGTCTGCTCGGTGTTCTGTCCACCAAAGTTCCGAGGGAGAGGATACGCAGGGAGGATGATGACAGAGCTGGGAAAGATACTAAAGGGATGGCAGGTGGATGATGGGAAGCCTGCTTTATTCAGTGTGCTCTTCTCGGACATTGGGAAGAAGTTCTACGCGGCACGAGACTGGCATGTGTTCCCTTCTAGCGAAGTATCACTGCCAGCCAACTCTTCTGCGGGAGCGCTGTCGGCCGGCGTTCGGTTGCTGAAGAGCGAGGATCTTGCAGAGCTTTGTGCTCTAGATGAGAAAGTGTTGCGTAATAGGCTTTCGAAGCACGAAGGAGGATGTACGGTTGCTTTGATACCGGATTCTCGAACATTGTCCTGGCATCACGCTCGCGAAGATTTTGTCGCCCAGGAATTATATCGCAAGATACCGCTTGTCAAAGGCGCGATCGTGGGTGAGCTTGGGCAGCGAGTATGGGTCTATTGGACAAGAGTATGGGCCGACCCTCAGGAGAAATCTTGCAGTACACTTCACATTCTTCGGCTCGCTTTCGAAGATGAGGCATGGTCTGGATATGCTGCTGCATCGCCGGAGGGCCTTGCAGGTGTGAAAGACCTGGAGATTGTACGCAGAATTTCAATGCTGTTTTCTATCGCTCAAGAAGAAGCGTCGTTGTGGCAGATGAAGGAAGTACAGCTATGGAACCCTTCGTCCGCGGCACTTGCAGCAGCTCAGCTCATCGACTCGAACGCAACAGTGGTGCATCGTGAGGAAGAGAGCATCACGAGTCTACGTTGGTACGGGGATCGGACAACTCTTAAGTGGGAAGCGAATGAGAAGTACGGGTGGTGCTAAAGAGTACAAGACGACCTGCAGAATTGCATTCGTATACCACTAGTTTTTGACTTTATTCCCAGATCCATTGATAGAACAAGGTTTCGATCATGTGAAGAATTGATAGAACACCTCAGGTTAACATTATTACACACCATCATGGCATTTACAACATCTCGCCGCATCGGAGTGGGTTCAAGGTCCCAGGGCATACAGCCATTTCTCTCAGTAAAGAAGAATGGCAAAGATCATCATAATGCTGTCAAGAGCTTTCGCCGTACAGACGTGAGAGTCCTCAGTAACCTACCTTAGTTTCAGAACTGCACAAGCTGTGGGTGCTTCGCCAGGTGCAACAGGAGACGCTGACACCTTGTTCTGCTACTGAGCGAGTGGAGAGCACGTTTCAGACACAGCATGGCAACAAGATCTTGATATCAGTCGCACGCGCCTTGGGCAATGGTGTTAACGATATTGGCGATTGGTGAAGAGGTGCAAGAGTCTTCTTGTCCTTCTTCTTCGCCTCCTCCCGCTCCCTGTTCTCCTCATCGTTGCCCCACTCCCTTCATGATCAAGCTGCTAAGGTTCAAATTCCGCGAGAGCACACTTCGGGCGTTCCGTCGGGCTGCGCCTCTGCGTATATGCGAGTATCCCCGTCTACGCTCCAACAGACGACCGAATCTGGCATCCGGGAGGAAAAGGAGCTGTAAAGGCCAGGGCCCGTCGCCACCAAACTAGCGAACTGTATGCGTGGCTGAGCCCAACCTTATTCTAGTGGGCGGCACTACCTACTTCTGCCTTACATCACAGCATCTCCATCTCCGTTCGCGGCACAATAATTGTTGCAATTGCGCTGGGCAGAGGACTCCGCCTTGACGCCTGCCGACATTCCGCCCATCGCTTCAGACGGCGAAGCTGCAGCTGGACGAGACCAGCAAGCGAGCGCGTTGTAGAACTTTCTACTACTGAGGCAGCCGCGGCCCAAAACAACCCATTCCTCACGTGCTTTTCAGCGGGCGATTACAAGCCCTGCACGCCAGATTGGTCGTGGGAACACAACGACTTCCTCCCTCGAGCGGCCGCACGAGTGCCAGCTGAGGCCCACCTTTCATCCATAATCCGCCGCGAGCAGCAGTGCCAGGTACCTCAGCTACTCGGGCCCCGCACCCTCGCAACACCCCGCACCCGCCGCTGCCATGAACGAAGACGCGGCAATACACGCCATCAAGGGCAAGATTGACCGCGAAAAGGCCATTATCAATGCCGCCAACCAGATGCGGCAGGCGACTAACAATGCCTCGGTCAACGCGCGGGTAGAGTCACAGATCCGCGATGCCCGCCGCAACATTCAGTATTTCGAGACGACGTTGCAGGACCTCCAGGCGCGGAAGACTGGCGGCGATATGAGCCGTCTATCTCTTGGCAACGGAGGACCGCCGCCGCCAGCACATGGTTCGCGGGCTAGCACTGGTGGAGGCATGAACAACGAGCTGGGCTACGGAGGAGGAGCAGACTACGGCAGTCCAGGACCTGGAGGATACAGCCAAGGCGGAGCACCAGGCCTGATGCCGCCCAGAGCTCCGTATGCTCCTCCAGGCCCTTCGGACCGGTCCCCACGTGCACGTCCAAACTACAGCAAGCTGGGTGAGTACATGGGGATGTTGACTACTGGGAGTGTTTGTTGCGGAACGTGAGCTGACTGTGCAAGATCTGATCAAATATGACACCGCCCATCTCGGCCCACGCATCCAGCTCATGTTGTCCCAGCTCGAATTCAAGCTTTCGGTTGAGAAGCAATACAAGGACGGATTCGACAAGATGGTGTCTTTGTACCAAATGGCGGGAGACCGTAAAAGCAGGGGAGAAGCTGAGCTTCGAAGAATGGAGAGCAACCAGAAGATTCAATTGCTTACGAGGGCGCTACGAAGATACGAAGATTTGCACGTAGATGTTGAGAATGGCGCTGATGGCGCGGACGATGACAGCTTGGACACTCCTAGCCAGCGAAAGCCGCTCACTGGACATCTCTCAGTCCGCATTCATGCAGTGGCGGATGTGGACCATGCAGCAACCGGGAGATTCACGCGAGGGCCGGATACCTTTGTTGTTATGAAAGTTGAAGATGATGTCAAAGGCCGAACCAAGGCCACCAAGACTGATCGCTGGACAGACGAAGCTCACGAGTTCGATGTTGAAAAGGCGAATGAGATTGAGTTCACCGTGTACGACAAATCGAGCGGAGAAACGCCCATCCCGATAAGTCTTTGCTGGATCAGATTGTCCGATTTGGTTGATGAGATTCGGCGAAAAAAGATTGAGACCGAGTTCAATCAGGCTGGATGGATCACTGCGGATAAAATGGACGGGTCACCTCGACCGGACCTTCAGTTTCAACCTCCTCCCAGTTCCTCTCATGGGGTTGGAAATCCACTTGTCGGGGCTGCTTCTGCCGCCGCAGGCGGTCCCGCAGGCTCTGGTCTGGCACCACAGACTGGACCAGTCTTTGTCGACGCTTGGTTTTCGCTGGAACCTGTAGGCCGTGTTCAGCTTACGCTCAGCTTCATCAAGCAGACAAAGGACCGCCGGCCATTCGATGTTGGTCTCAACCGCAAGGGTGCGGTTCGCCAAAAGAAAGAGGATATCGTGGAGCAATATGGTCACAAGTTCGTGCTTCAGACTTTCTACAACATCATGCGCTGTGCGCTTTGTGGCGACTTTCTCAAGTACACTGCAGGCATGCAATGTGCTGATTGCAAGTACACGTGCCACAAGCAGTGCTATTCCAAGGTTGTTACCAAGTGTATCAGCAAGTCGAACGCTGAAACGGACCCAGATGAAGAAAAGATCAATCATCGCATTCCTCATCGATTCGACGCCTTCAGCAATATGGGTGCGAACTGGTGTTGCCATTGTGGCTACATGTTGCCGCTGGGCAAGCGCCAGTCGCGAAAGTGCACAGAGTGCAAGCTTACGTGTCACTCTAACTGCGTACATTTCGTGCCAGATTTCTGCGGCATGCCTGCGGAGAATGCCAACATCCTATTGAGAGAGATAAGGAACGCAAGACCGAAGATGGCGGACAAGACGCTGAGGCCGCCAGGCGGAACCAAGCCCGGGCGACCGCAGCCGTCTCATGTCCAAAGCTTTGCCCCGAACACCAGCCATCAAGATCAGGTTACGCAAAAAGAAGATGCCGTTCGGCCGCAAGACAGATTCTCTTACAACGACAAGCGGGAATCCTACGAGAACCCTCCCCGAACATCTTCTGCGGCGGCTGGGAAAGCGTTGGCCGGACCATCCTCCCCAGAAACCACTCACAGGCCGCCCGTGCAGCGCAAGGAATCTTCGCAAGCTGCAGCAGCCGCCGCGGCAGCGGCCCTCCAAAGCAAGACCGGGACTGCCCCAGACCAGCGGCCTGGATACAACAGAGCCTCGACAGATCAGCGATCCTCTGGCGGGTACGCCGATGGGTACAAGGAAAGCGGCGGACAACAACGACAACACACACCCTACAACCCCGGTGATTATGCACCAGAGCGCCTCGGCTACTCCACCACACCTTCATATCAGCAACCAGCACAGCCAGTACCCATGCCGCCGCCAAAGCAGTATCCCCAGGTCCCACAGGTGCAGCCGCCTCAGTCGCCATCATCCCAGCTACAGCAGTCTCCAGTTCAGACTCCGACCACCTCCGTCACCGCCCCTGTTGCGGAAGAACGAAAATCAGCTCCTCCAGCAAACAGCGCTGGAACCGGTCGCCGTATCGGCCTTGACCATTTCAACTTCCTCGCCGTACTTGGTAAAGGCAATTTCGGAAAGGTTATGCTTGCGGAGACCAAAAGCTCCAAGCAGCTGTACGCTATCAAAGTTCTCAAGAAGGAGTTCATCATCGAGAACGACGAGGTTGAGAGCACCCGCTCTGAAAAAAGAGTCTTTCTGATAGCAAACAAGGAGCGGCATCCGTTCTTGCTCAATCTTCACGCTTGCTTCCAGACGGAAACCCGAGTCTATTTCGTCATGGAATACATAAGCGGTGGTGATTTGATGTTGCACATTCAGAGAGGACAGTTTGGCACCAAGCGTGCCCAGTTCTATGCTGCTGAAGTATGCCTTGCATTGAAGTACTTCCACGAAAACGGTGTCATCTACCGTGACTTGAAGTTAGACAACATTTTGTTAACCACTGAAGGCCACATTAAGATTGCTGACTACGGTCTCTGCAAAGAAGAAATGTGGTATGGGTCCACCACAAGCACTTTCTGCGGTACGCCCGAATTTATGGCGCCCGAAATCCTGTTGGACAAGAAGTATGGGCGTGCCGTTGATTGGTGGGCGTTCGGAGTATTGATCTACCAGATGCTTCTACAACAGTCGCCATTCCGTGGTGAAGACGAAGACGAGATCTACGATGCGATTCTTGCTGACGAGCCTCTGTATCCAATTCACATGCCGCGGGACAGTGTTTCAATTCTGCAGAAGTTACTTACCCGCGAGCCTGAGCTGCGGTTGGGTTCTGGACCGACCGATGCACAGGAGATCATGAGCCATGCCTTTTTCAGGAATGTCAATTGGGAGGATGTCTTCTACAAGAGGGTCCCGCCGCCTTATATGCCAACCGTCAAAGGCAGAGCGGACACCAGCAACTTCGATTCAGAGTTTACAAGCGTTACGCCCGTCCTGACACCTGTGCAGTCCGGTAAGTGTCACCAGTGGTCTCCCCCAAGTGCAGCATCAATGCTAACAACTCGACAGTTCTTTCGCAGGCGATGCAAGAGGAGTTCCGCGGCTTCTCGTATTCGGCCGACTTCGTTTGAGACGTGTTCTTGGTAAACACTGGATCTTCTTTTTGAGAGGCACAATGCCTGTCCGGAGGCGCGGTGATTTTAAGATACCCAGGAAGATAGTGTGGATGAGCGATGTTGTTGCATTGGGAGATGTTTGGGTGCAGACGGACATCGTACCTCCGTTCAGGGCCGCGTCCAGACGATGAGTTGTGATGAATTCTATGATGCGAGTGGACCGACTGATGGATAGACTATATGTTATTAGTTGAAATTTAATAACCACCCGCTTCGATTTGACAGAGTTACTTATCAGATCTTTCAAGGAGCAGTCCTCTCAAAAACTTCCTGACACTACGTCGCTAATGGCTCTCTGGGG
This sequence comes from Ramularia endophylla, assembly GCA_002116395.1. Lineage (NCBI taxonomy): Eukaryota > Fungi > Ascomycota > Dothideomycetes > Mycosphaerellales > Mycosphaerellaceae > Ramularia > Ramularia endophylla. The sequence goes on along the minus strand of MWSQ01001110.1, from coordinate 49,045 downwards.
TGGCGAGACGCTTTGATGGGTGCGGCGACATGTGTAACACAATTTCAAAAAGTTTTTACCACCCATTTTGCTGAGTGTCCCCACGTGTTTGATACAAGCTTGGCCCGTTTCTATCAATTACCCAGACGTCACATCTCTTCCCTTCTGTTCGTGGGCGTCCTTTCAACCATCAACATCTGGTGATCATACCTCCATCAACATGGATATTTCAGCATTTGCGAAAGCACATGCACCGGAGATCACAGCGACTGCTGGGCTTGTTACCTATGCAGCTACGAAGAACAAACTCACACCAGCCGGAATCGTGGCAGGCATCTTCGTCGCTTTCATCCACATGATCCATCCCTGGCCAAGTTTCTTCTGGTTGTTGATATTCTTCTTTTTCTTCGGAACTGTCGTCACCAAGGTATTTCATAGCATTGCGGGATGCCTTATGCCTTACAAGCAAGTGCTGACCATGAGCTAGATCGGCCATGAAGCAAAAGCTCACCTGACCTCTTCAGCTACTGGAGGCACCGGAGGTGAAGGCGCAAGGAGCTACGTTCAAGTCTTTGCGAACTCTGGCTTTGCTTGCATTCTGATTGGGTTGCACGCATTTCTTCTCAATAGCTCGCCTTTCATATCCTCGCATGTGGCGATGTTTGCCGGGCCTTACTTTCCAACTATGCAGAGGCTATTGCCTATCGGGATCGTTGCTCAGTATGCTGCTGTAGCTGCCGATACTTTTAGCTCGGAGCTCGGAATCTTGTCCAAAGGGTACGTTATTGAAATGCTTCGATTGGGGATGTGTACTGATAGTCTGTGTCGCTAGACAACCCTTCATGATCACTGCGCCCTGGAAAAAGGTCCCCAAAGGCACCAATGGTGGCGTGACTATTGACGGATTGGTCTATGGCGCTCTTGGAAGTGTTCTACTGACTTCTGTCGCTTCTCTTGCTCTCATGCTTGCTCATCCGCACAAGTCAATGGATGTGAAAGCTTTTGTTCTGCTCACCGCCTGTGGATTGGCTGGAAGCATTATTGACTCCATCCTTGGAGCACTCTTACAAGTTACAGTTACGGACAGAGGCTCTGGCAAAGTCGTAGAGGGATCCGGTGGACAGAGGGTGAAAGTGCTGCCTAATGGTAGCAGAGCCCAGGTTGGTCAAGACCTGCTCACGAACAATGGGGTCAATTTCGTCATGGCTGCAACAGCAAGTTTGGTAGCAATGGGAGTTGCATATGTGCTTGGTTATGGACTGGTTACTTGATAGTTTTCGAGGGTTTTGAGCGCTCTGCTTGTGCATTTGCCCAGAGAACAGACGGTCTTCAATCTGCTTTATCCATCGCAGACGATGTCTGCATCTCTACTTCAGGTATGCACCGCCCAAGACTTGTAAGTGTCAAAAGTTTCTCCTGTCTGCCATCTCTCTCAGGCCTTATGCGAGCGCTCCGCCGTCCTCGTCGGCGTCAACCTCCGGCTTGACCTGCACTTCCTCGCTGTCATCAACCTCAGCGGAGTCTGAAGCCTTAGCCTTCTTGCCCTTGGTCGGCGTGCTCTCGGTCGCTGTTGAGATTATCAGCGAAGGCAGGACTCTAGGATTATGGAGAAATCTACTTACCAGCCTTGCGCTTTCTCGGAGTGGCCTTCTTGGATGCGGAGGCGCCGTTTGAGGCGGTGTCGGTGACATTCTCTCCCGGGCTCTTTTTCTTGCCGCCACCGGCGATGAGCTTAGCACGTAATGCAGCCCACCTAAAAGTGAAGGATGGAAGGTAAGCATAGGTCCTAGACATTGGGGAATTGATGAAAGACTTCGAGATGCCTTCCATACTTCGATTTGCTCACTTGTCGCGAGCTTGCTTCGTGGTGGTGAAGTTTGCTTTGGGAGCGACTTCCTCCCAGTTGATCTGTTACGAGATTAGAGGCGGTCGTTGTGTAGAGGTGGTTGTTGCGTACGGTAGTCTTCATGACTTCAATCACGGCGAGCAAGAGCTCCTCTTCACGGGGAGTCAGATTGATGCTCGACATCTTAGCTGGATGCTGGATATTGATGCTGAGTTGTCCTGGTAGTGTTGATGGTGTTGAATGGTCGGATGGATGGATGGATCGGTGGGGGTGGGGGTGGACTGATTGTTTTGGATGTGTTGTTGTGGTAGAGGTGTTCATGCATGTCCGAAGTTCGATCTGACTTGGTCAAGCTCGAAGAAATTGAGCCTTTCATTCACATGAAAGCTCGCTGCTTGAAGTCGGTGCGTCACACAAAGACTTCTCACATAGTGACACTCGCATTTTCAGCGCTTCACCGTCGACGAGATCTCCTCATCAGGACGAGGAACAAACTTTACCAACAGGGCTACAGAACCTGCAAACCTGCGGTTATACTAGAAGGTGTGAGCTTAGCAAGAGAGGGTCTTGGAGAGTCTCTCGAAAATGGGTAATACCTTATACTCTGATCATACAACAGGCTTCTTCCGCACCACACGCTTCTCACTTCTGGAGGGCACCAATGAGGTCCTTCAAGGTACTATGCCAATTTTCCCAAAGCTCCAGCCACACTATCAAGGTTTCGCAAGGTCTGTGCTAAACAGCCTTCCTGAGACTGTCTCCTGTCGCTAGAACAGGACGTAAAGATCTTTCCCACATCACCACGTTTTGAGGTCATCCATGAGATTCCATGGTCTTGCTAAGGCAGGCTATCCTCGAGGCACAAACGACGCCTCATCGGCAGGTCGCGTATTAGCTGTGAACAAGTGCGGGTTTCGGAAATCAGTTTTGAGCTGCTGAGATCGCGAAGTAGTGAGGAACAGCTCGCAAGTGAAAGAAAGTGAAAGGAACGAAACGCCAAGGCCGCACGGATCACACTTGCTCCAAGAGCTCACTTCACTTCGCATCAGACTTCCATCCCTTCTACATCGACCCATCTCGCACCCCTCCCCACCATGGCCACCGACGCGGTATCCGACTATGTCACTCTCGTCGCATCTGACGGATACTCCTTCGTTGTTCGGCGCTCCGCTGCCTGTATCAGCGATGTTATCGCCCGAATGTTGAATCCATCAAGTAGGAGCTTCATTCTTTCTTCTCCACGTTTGCTAACGTACAGCAGACGGTTTCATGGAATCGAAGACCAACACTTGCCGTTTTGATAACATCAAGTAAGTCATATCGTCCGTCCTGATGGTATCAGTCTGACGTTGGCCGCAGCGGCTTAGTGTTGGAGAAGGTTTGCGAGTACCTATACTACAACGAGAAACACAAAGACTCGACAAATGTTGCCGATATGGACATCCCACCTGAACTTTGCCTTGAGTTGCTGATGGCGGCTGACTACTTAAGTGGTGCGTATCATGGGACCTGGAGGGGTTTCCGGCTGACTGGCTACTAGTATAACATATCTGGCTGGAAATGCCGCAATTGATTTAGCGCGGAGTTGGGAGTGTTGCGGTTTACCAATTGATCTTCTACGCACTTTGCAGGCATTCTGGTTGGGAAAATACCATTACACCTGTCGGATCGAAGGTACTGTAGATCCGCTTTTCCTGAATCTGCCTGTACGTTTGACACTTTCAAAACTTTCCTCTTTCGAACTCAGATCAAACTAGCCATTGTGCCTGCCGGGCACGTCGGGCTACGGAGAACAACACTTAGCGCACGCAGGGATCCAGAAACCAGCCCGTGCGACAAGGAGGACCTACAACGAAGTGTTTCTGCTTTACTTTATTCCCCATCTTTTCCAACGTCCATTGGGCTTTGTTACGGGCTCTCAGTGCACTCAAGTCGATCTTCCTCTGTGCCACGGCGAGAGAACGCCTTTGAGAGTTTGACAGGCCTATCAAGCCCATCTGGTCCCGAGTTGCCAAGGTCCGACATGGCTCCTGACTTTTACCTCGGCCTTGACGCCTTGAAGAGCCACGCACAATGTCGTCGCTGGGTGCGTCTGGCCGTGTTAACGTTGTAAGCTCTGCGCGTGTCCGCTCCGCTCTTTTTGGCCAATCGCTCCTCCGTTTCTGGACACTTGTATTGGCGTCATTCCAGCTTGATGCAATTGCGCCTGACGAAAGACGCATTTCGGTTACCGAGAGCAGCTGGTAGCTACGTTGTAAGGAATCTGAGTCTTCTCCATTGCCAGTTCCAGACGCCCAGAATTCGAGGAACTCGGAGCCCGTCGAAAGATCAAGCATGCAGTGACCTTTCGCTAGCATGTGTGCCCGAGCTGCTTCCGCCGAGCGTTTTGTGGCACCGCAAAACAAGCACTCGCAATAGTGCACTGCTACGAGGCCAAGGTATGAGATGAAAGTGTCCACGTCGGTTTCGAGCTTTTGAAGATCTGGAAGTACGAGACCGTGAGATGCTGCCATATGCTCAATGTTGTGGGAGATCTCGTCCGATTTCGCGAGGCAAAAGATACATTGCTGCAGGGCCGGCAGGTTTTCTGCAAAGTCCGACGGTACTGCATCGGTGCCGTCCTGGTCGCTGTTTGTGGGTTCCGGCAGCTCCGAATCAATGGAGATGTCTGGATCTTCTGAGGATGCGAAAACGGTCCGATACGTCTCGCTCGATATAGGCGGCAGAGCTGCCATCTTACGCTTTACATTGTAGACGCTTATAAAGTGTGTCAGCAATAAAGCAAGGGAACAGAAAACTCCGCAACTCACTGCCATGGTTCGCGCATATGTTCGCGTCTTTGCAGAGTGTCACCAAAGTTTGTCGAGCATGCGCTGCTGCTTGAGGGTGTATATCATCAGTAAATGTGTCAGACACCCGTGGTGTTTGCCCCAGAAGACATACCCTAACAAGAGAAATCAATATATCGCTCGACATAGAGTGGTCATATTCATGTTTATGCGTACAGAGAGAGCTCATATTTGACACAGTCTGGATTGAAGGACTGTGGCAATAAGCGATGTGTGCAAATTTTGAAAGGACTTGTGTCGACACAGACCAGTATACTTTTCTGATTGAAGTACTTTCAACTTCATATTTGACGCAGGATGAGTCGAAAATACTCACTTGGGCTGACAGCTCAATTGATTGAGTCATCAGCAGCAGGTTTTAGCGAGCGACATTCATTACTTTTGTACGACCGATGGACTCCCACGTCCCAAGCAGATCTCGCAATCTCATTGAGTGTCATGGTTTTGAGATGGTATAATTCTTTGGGTGTACGTCAGTGCGATCGGATTGGCCCCCAAATGCTGACAGGATGCTGACATTGATTTCATCCCTTCAGTCTGCCTAGAAGATCGCTGTTCCGTTCACATGACTGGAGACACCCCTCACGACATTAGCAGGCGCAGAAGTAAAGAAGAATGTCCACCTCTTATGTTTCTTCGCCAGCTCCGCCACCTTCTCCAAGTCAACCATCTCTCCAATCGGCATACCCCAGCAAGCCAATAGATATCCATGCAGAGCGCCTTCATGTGGAGGAGGGAATACCTCCATCGTAGGCGAATCGCCAGCTGAGGCGACAAAGTAGCAATCATGCAGCCAATCTCTCATTTTCTCTTCTTGCTTTAAGCCAGCCCAAGCTTGAATCTCGTCGTCTTCACCATCTGGAGCATACTGCCGGAGACCGATGGCGTGGTTCTTTTCCTTGGTTCGACGGTAGTAGTCTTCCGTGAATCCTGAGCGCACGAATAAGATGTCTCCGATCCGGATATCACCGCCTTGAGCCTGCGGGCGAATGTCGAGGCCTTGAAACTCTCCCACTCTCACGAGATCTTCGTAGGAGATGGCATGCTTTGTAGCAGAGTCATATTTGATGCCTTTCGCGGTTGCATAGCTGCGATAATCAAGCAAGACTGGAACGAAACTATCAATTCGCGTCGTAGAGCGACAGGACAGCTGACTCACCACCTCGTCCAGCGAATCCATTGTTAGACGACCAATGGTGAATGGATGCCTTTTCACTCCTCTCCGACTCCTCGCCATCGATATCACTTCCCTTGGTGAAGTTGTAGAAATATCCAGTCTTCGAGTCCGCAACATGGCGAAAGCCATCCCATTGCGTTCCACTCTGCGTGTTCAAAGAGTACGTATCATCATACGCTAGTCCTGGACGTAGCACTTTGATCTCATGCTTGAAAGCCTGTCGACCGAAAGCAGGTTGCGCAGGGACGTGAAGCGGTAGATCAGTTCTCGCCACTTCGCCTGTCTGTATCTCCGCAGCTGCGGCTTTCACTCGAGCAGGGGTCAAGAGGTTCAGTCTTCCTAAGTAGTCGTCTTTGCCCCAGAACCAAGAAGCACATTTGGGAGCTTCAGGGATAGTGGGAAGTTCGTGGATGGTGGGAAAGGTCTTTGAATGTGGATCCCACGTTGTGGTTGACATGATTTTGGAAAGTGCTATCAGAGCAGAAGATCGTCGAGCTTGGTTTGTTCTGTGTTGTGTTGTGTGTTGCGATAAGAAAGAAGATGGGCAAGAGAGGGGAAAGGTGTACCTTGAGCCGCACCTGCTTCGGTATCGGGATGTCTGATTGCCGAGATGTACAGATTTCGAAGCTTCACAGGGAAGGTGTCGACATTGTGACAAGCAACCCAAGCTGGAATGTTCAATGCTCGGACACTGACAGTCATAAAACATTGGTCGGAAGGTATGTCTCTATGTCTAGACTCTAAAGCGGGTATCAGCACATTGCTTTCACAAGCCTTTCCAAATGAACCTCCACACATCAATCGTTTGTTCTTCACTGATACCATTCATCCTCGTTGTAAGACGCTGCCATACTATTGTAAGTATTCATGCTGTTCAGCCAATTCGACATCACCTCTACTGAAGTGTTGCCTCCATTAGCAGCGACAGCAGCGATATATCCAGTATTGTTCTGTGGTGACATCGAATTCATTTGGGCCGGAGCATTCCGAACAGACCCACTGGCCGTGCGACTGTCCATTGAAGTGTTCATTGCCGCGCCATTAGTCCAATTCGTTTCGCCGCTCCAGTTCTCGAAACCGGTAGCAAGCTGCGCCTGATCTCGGTACGCCCAGTCCTGGCTATCGCGAATGAGCTGGTCTACACCGCCAAATATATCGCTTGGACTGTTGCCCTCCTGGCGTTGATTCGGGTTGTTGCGCCACGTTCCGACTTGCCGAGTAGTAGACTGCGCTGCTGACGAGGCTTGATACTGGTGTGCCCGCAAAGGATTGCGATCCTGCGGATAGGACTGATGAGTCGCAGAATCAGATCTTCTCGCAGCATTGGCCTTTACTCTTGTTGTGTTCTGTGCAGGCGGCATTTTTGGGTCTGCTGTACTATTGTGGTTCTCAACAGGGACGGTTGCAGGGGCCTGTGGAGGTCGCATCGTGAATTGCGGTGGGCTTGCTATTGGGACCGACTGTCTTCTTTGACTTGATGGAGATTGAGCGTCGCCTTGGAAGGCGCCAAATTTTGCTTCAGTTCTGGCGAGTACCGCGGCAGCATCTTCAGGTAAGTCAACGTTCCATTTGCGGGCCAATACGTTTAAGATGGCCAAGGTTCGTCGGGCACCAAGCCAACCCTCGGCAATTTCTTCAAGATGCTTCACACCGTGGACAATGTCGCGTCTGGCATGCTTGTCGGGGAGATTCAGCAGGTGAATCGTGCATGCTGAGTGGGCGATATAAACGGCAATGTTGCATATCTGCCGCAGACCGTGCGAGCGCTTGTACAGCCGCATGAGCTTCGAGATCATGGCGGCAGCTTGAGTACACAACTTCCGCGGGCTGACCGTTGACGGCAGAGGAGAAGTGGCCTGTGTGTACTTCAAGAATGGTCGGAAGAGATGGATGAACAAAAGCTGAAAGAACATGCTATCACTGGGTTAGCATCCTCCACATCCATCCACCACGAGTTTCTAAACTTACTGCATCACTAGAACACTGGAGAGTCCACCCTCTTTTGGCTCCATCTCTTTTGGCAGCTCCCGCCGCCACGCCTCAAGCCTGGTGTGTATATCAGACAGCTTTTTGAGCTCCGCAGCTTTACCTTTTGTCTTTTCCAAGTCGGTGGGATTATAAAAGTGCCTCATAAGATCATTGCTAATTTCACACAGCTTTGAAATCTCAAGTGCGACTGCTCTGGTCCGGGCGGGTTGAGCGTGTGCTGTTGTAAAGCCAGAATCGGTGTATGGACTCCACTGTGATGCTTCTTCATCCGGAAACACATCGAACTTCGGGACCGTCACCATTGACGAAGGCAACTGAGGCAGGCGCCCAAGATAGTTTGACCAACATTTGTCAAACAGATAGCATCCCCAGAAGGTTACCCGGCGAACGTCTTCCTCGTTCTCGTCCACATTCGCCTCCCGACTAGCAGTGAGATGACTCGACTCCAGATTCAGGCCAAGGTCGGAGGCCATGCGGAACGACATTCCACTGTACACCCATCCCTTGCCCTCTCTGCCACAGCCGGCCTCACGCACAGACATCAACGCCAAAGCTTGTACGGTCGTCAAATGCGGCTTCTCGTGTTCGTCATTCTCCATGATTAAGCGCTTAGCTTCTCTAAAGAAGTGATCGCCTGCTGTGGCGGAGTCTTCTGGGTCATCTCTAGCTGCAGGGTTGGACGTGAAATGGCAGCCAAGAGCCAGTATAGCATTAACAAGGACTGGTGTGCAGTGCTGTGTTGCACGTCGCGAGTCGGTGGGCGGTTTGCCCAAGTAAAAGTCTCGGAAGAAGAGCTGTTTTGATAGTGTAGTGAAGAAGGTATAGTGCCAGGTAAAATACATGTTGAGAAGATGGTTGATTAACTCCGGGTCATTTGTGGTATTTGTCCAAGAAGTGATGGCGTTCTCCTGCTGAGGGTAGTCGTCTGTGTCTGGACTTCGACGTTCCTCCTGTGCTACGTAAATGAGGTTGGATGTGCCTCCAATGTAGCGTATGGATCCATCGTCGAGTCGTAGATCTCCCATCTTGCCATACAAATGAGACTCAAAGGATGGCGGTCGCTGGGAATTCTCCTCATAAACAGGCGACTCGCCCTCCTCATCATCATGCTCATTGTCGAGTCCATTCTCCTTGGCAACTATCTTCTCCGCTACGGCATCCAGACTCTCACACGTGCGGATGTCCCGCACCAGAGCAGGCACATCGTCTTCCGGGTAATTTAAGATGGCCTGAATCAAGGTCTGCAGCGTGGAGTTCCGCGTCTTCAAATTGTCAATATCGTTCTTGTATACGCCCTTTCGACGATGGTCCGAGTTTGGGTCGTAGACACACTCGGTGCCATACACCTGGGAGCAGGCCGCACACGCCGGGATGTTTCCATCGCACTTGCTCTTTCTCTTCCTACACGCTATACAGGCCGTCGACACACACCGCCGTTTGGAAGGGTCGTCGTCCTCGGCGGTGTTCTTCCGCCTGCTGCCTCCCCGCGGCCGTGCTTTCGGCACCGCCGCTGTGTTTCCTCCAAATGATCGCTTGACTTCTCCGCTTGTGACTGTTTCAGGATTCATGGCCGCAGCTCATCACAAGTCGTCCTAGTTCTAGCCCTACGCAGTCATCAAGGATGCAAGAGCGTCATTTCTCCCGGGGCTAGCAGAGAAATCTATCTGGACTCGACGGCGAGGTTCAAAGGCTCAGAGGTTCATCAGACTCGGACTCAGGCTCAGGCTCATGCTCTAGCGGTTCAAGCCGAATCTGGTGGGTGCTGCGGGTGGGCGGATCGGTGGCATGGGTGGGAGGACAGAGCAGGAGAAGCACAAGATGCCGCGAGCCCGGCTTCCACAGAGTCCATCTCATGCGCGCAACCCTCCGCCAAGCCACTCACTGTTATCAGCAGCGATAGAGGTTCAACGCTGGGCAGACGCTGATAGTAATACTGCCGCGTCGCTGGTGAGAGCCAGGTTTGGCACCTAAAGCGCGAGCAAGTGACTTTTCCAGTAGTGCGGGCGCGAGCGGAGACAGGTCCGTAGAGCAACGACATCCAATCGAAGGGCGGACGATAAGCAGATTTGCGCCACTACAGCTTCTAGAGAGAAGTATAAGAAAGAGCGGTTGTGAGAGCCAGCTCTTATCCTTCTACCGCGAGGCTGCGAGAGAAGACGGGAAGACAACGATGGAGATCACTGGCTCATCACGATTGTCCGTCCGCATCGACACGACATATTTACTGCTACCACGCTGGGAAACAACCTCTCCTCCGCCTGGTCTTGGCCCACCCTTCTAACACCTCCCGGACCGTCGCAGAATCGAATGCGACCTTTGTGAACAGCCTGCAGGCACACTCTTATGTGCGGAGTCCCATTTCGATTGTAACTCATGATAGATATCCGTTGTTAAGGTAGGTAAGAAGACAGCACACACGCCCTTTGGCAATCTGGTCCCTGAATTGCGACATCTACCTCATCATGCGGCGGCGATTCCTCACCAAGCTGTTGTGCACGAGCGCACTTATTATCATCCGCCTCGCAGTCTGAGATATCTTTGGTTTCTGGGATCACTGTGGGGTGGCTGTTGGAAAAGGCACTCACCCGTCGTCTTACATGCCTTTGACATGATGAGGTGATAAGAAGAAAAGTAGAGCAATTTGACTTCTTCCTGCTGACGATTCCTCTGTTGCGGTACACATTACTTACTGTAGGCCCGACCTCTGCTCTGAGCTTGCCATGGGCTAATCCAGGACCTTTGCTTGCACTGTACGAATCATGCCAACTCCAGCAAATGGCAGTCTGGACGCAGTGCCCGAGAGCTCTTCGCTCTTATCTTCGAAATCAATCACCGCGGTCGATGGCTATCAGACCATCGACGGCATTGAACGCCATGACTCCGCCATTTCTGGAGTCAAGCTCTCTCCTGCTGATGTCGAATCCGATGTCCTACTAGAAACAAGCGCTCTGGGCAGGAATCTGAACTGGAAATCAGCATACATCTTGACGATCAGTAGAGTGTTGGGCAGCGGCATCTTTGCGACTCCTGGCGTTATCCTTGCCTCTGTAGGCTCACCTGGACTTTCACTGGTTCTCTGGATCGTCGGTGCCACACTGGCCTACTTCGGTCTTTCCGTTGCTATCGAGTTTGGGTCCATGTTGCCGCGCTCGGGTGGAGAAAAGATCTACCTGGAGTTCGTATACCGTCGACCAAAATATCTCGTCAGCATTCTCGTCGCAACGCAAGCTATCTTGTTGGGGTTCACGGCAAGCAACTGCATCGTCTTCGCGCAGTACATCCTGTTTGCTCTTGGAGCTGAGGGTACATCACTCTTGCAAAAGTCAATCGCGGTTGGCTTGTTGACTGGAGTCACGTTTATCCATGCATGTTTCCGGGAAACGGGCATCCGAATTCAGAACATCCTGGGGTGGATCAAGATCGGCTTGATTATTTTCATGGTTCTCAGTGGATTGCTTGTCGTTTTCATTCGTCCGGACGTTGAAGGCACCGAGGTCAAACTCGCGACTGCAGGTCAATTGGACTGGTCGTGGACTGGACTTTGGATTGGAAGCATCTGGTCGTGGGGTGCCATCGCAACATCTATTCTCAAGGTCTTTTATTCCTTTGCCGGCTTGAACAACGTCAACAACGTCCTCAACGAGGTCAAGAATCCAGTCCGAACACTGAAGTCCGTCGCCCTGACAGCTCTCTCTACCGCTTGTGCGATGTACCTCCTCGTGAACTTGGCATACTTCTCGGTCGTCCCACTGGAAGAGATCAAGACCAGTGGGGAGCTGATCGCTGCTTTGTATTTCGAGAAAGTCTTTGGCCAAAATATCGGACGCAGATTCCTCCCGCTCATGGTAGCGCTAGCGTGTGTGGGCAATGTTATGGTAGTGACTTTCGCTCTTGCGAGGCTCAACCAGGAAATCGCGCGTACTGGATTGATACCATTTTCTCGGCGTCTCTCCTCCAATGCTCCCTTCAACTCACCTCTGGGTGGCTTGATCGTGCATTACATCCCTTCCGCTTTAGTCCTCACTATACCCAGCGGAGACGTTTATTCATTCATCTTAGAGGTCGAAGGATACCCAGGTCAAATTGTCGCAGTCGCCGTCAGCCTTGGCCTTATTTACCTTCGAGTCAGGAGACCCGATCTCAAAAGACCTTACAAAGCTTGGATCCCAGGGGTAGTGATTCGAATGGCTATCAGCTGTGCTCTTGTAGCTGCACCTTTCTTCCCGAGTGAAGCTCAAAGCGCTAAAGGTGTGCTTGGAGCGGCAGCATATGCGCTGGTAGGATTGGCTGTGTAAGTTGAGTGTATTGCCTCTATGAAATTGACACTGACATTAAGCAGACTTGCTTTTGGAGTTGTGTATTGGCTCTTTTTTGCCAAGCTCGTGCCAATATGGCAAGGTTATCGGCTTGAAGACCGCACTGATGTACTGGATGACGGTACTACAATCACGAAGGTGGCACATGTGCCAACCTGATGCTCTGCTACGAAGGAGCTCGTATTGTTGAGCGCTCTCTAAGATCTGAGGCGATACGAGCGCTGTAACCAACTTTCATCCGGCTGGGTTGCTATGTCCCGAACGGAGCGAGGTTTTTTGAATGATCGGCCTCCTATCGCCTAGTAGGGTGCCTTGTAATATCTAGGAGAGCAGAGAAGCTGTGCAGCCTGAGGTGCTCCGTGACGCTAGCAAAACGAACTACTTCGTGTTATGCTGCCTTCATGCCGGCGAGAGAGCAGCCTCAATTAGGCCCTAGTCATGCCCGATTTGCATGTTGGATGCTGTACGCGCCGTGAACTAGTAAGACATGGATGCAGAATCTCAGACAGGCTCGACGATATGGCTATGTGTACTGCCGTGTACGGTGCATCAATGCTAAAACACAGGAGCATGCGGTGATTGCCGATTCATGGATGATCAATATTGAGGATGGAACAACATGCACAACTCTGCCTCCAGTAAGGCAGAGTACACGCAGCTCGAAACCTGGTTTACGCTCTTCACAAATTTTGCTTGCAACATTCGTATTTCCAATCAAGTAGTACATAGCTACGGTCACCACGCGTACTGCAAGCGATGTCGATATATGGCATAGATCATGCATACCAAGCGAGCGCTGAACCGAATCAGCAGCTCAACCACGCTCTGCAAATGACAATGGGGACAGCACGAGAATGCTCTCAGTATTTGGCTGCCAGCTCATTGGTCATTGGTATTAACAATAGCATCGTAACATCAATGCAGATAATTGCGTGCGCGCGGGCACAGACAAGCTGACATATTCACATTCACGCCGAGGCCGCTTACAACTCCACAAAGGACGCAGATATATATGGGAGCTGTCTTTGCTTTGGGATGAGATTATCATTTCCACCTAAAGCATCAAGTCATCAGCAACAAAGTTTATCAACATGGCCACAGCTGCTGTTCAATGCTCGATTGACACCCATAAGCAAACATGGATCTATCACGAGCCTAATCTTGCTCCTACTGCCAAAGAGCACGAGGGTGAAAAGCACGATGTCCATACCGTTCTCAACTTCTTCAAGCCTAATGAGGATGGCTCTCCCCCGCGTCCAACTTATGTCAACAAGCTCGAGACATATGAGCGGCCGTTCGAGACCCATAACGTTACTGTTCAGGACGTGACTGGGGATGAAGCAGAGTACAGTCTTGATAGCCATGGCTTCCAATTCGTCGAACATGTCAGCAAGGAGAAACACTTCCTCGACGACGCTCAGATTCAAGATCGATACTACAAGGAGGTCGATCAGATCCTCAAAGATGCGTAAGGAATGATATGATAGCTAGCAATGATATAAATGCTAACGATGGGAAGAACTGGGGCTACACGAACGTTCATCTTCGACCATACCATTCGACGAGCCACTAAAGATGCTCGCGGGAGTAACCCCGGCGCCGGAAGCAAGCAAGAGGAGAACGGAGATACCCACATAAAAAAAAGCCCTGTTCGTGGTCCAGTCCGAAGAGTCCACATCGATCAGTCATACGCTGCAGCATTGTCCCGAGTTCCATTCCACCTTCCTGACGAAGCAGAGAGAATCCTCAAAGGCCGGGTCCAGCTCATCAATGTCTGGCGTCCTATCAACACAATCAGGCGCGATCCTTTGACTGTTGCGCAGGCGCAGTCAGTCCTCGAAGAGGATCTTGTTCCAATCGGCTTGATTTACGAGAAGCGTAAGGGAGAGACATTATCGGTGAGGCACAACGATGGACAGAAGTGGTTCTATAAGTACCATCAAACTCCCGAAGAGGTGCTCTTGATAAAGTGCTTTGATAACAAAGCTGGTGTGGAAAGTGATCCGAAGTACAAGGACAGGGCCAAGAGAGTGCCACATTCTGCTTTTGAGATTCCTGGCACGGAGAATGAAGAGGGGAGAGAGAGCATTGAGGTGAGGGCTCTTGTCTTCCATGAGAAATATCTTGAGTGAATGCGTTGGGTTGATTGTCGTATCCATGATATCATTCGTGTTGCTAAAGCCAAGCAGTTTTTTAAAGCGAATTCATGTCCTTTGTAGGTTTCGTTTCAATTCATCCGCTCAGTTACCCTGCGGTGCATGCACCTACAAAACATCTGCGATTGTGCCTCCGTGATTGCTGAAGGCGTGGTATACATATCACAACTCAATAGCCAACGCGAACACGAATCAAGCTTTCATATGACAAGCGCCAAGTTTTCACGAACGGCTACCATCCATTTTGGGAAAAGAAATTGAGCAGCTGACCTCAATATGGTTGTAGACGCCGGTTGTTGAAGTTGAAAACAGCTAGAATTCTGTGAGTGATCCGTTGTGATTGAGATGTATGTACAAACAACATCCATCACCAACTCGCGGTATGCTGTTCCGCCCAATGCTGTGCTATGCTGCCCTATGCTATCTTGTTCAAGTCATGTCGTCGTAGAAAGAGCTCGGTCCCAAAGTATGCAAGAGAAAAGGAAGCATGAAAAGAACAATCAAGAAGTTCACCTTTGCGTCCACCTCTCAGTCCAGGTCGCATTCGCAAGTTGATGTCGTCCATCCCGTGAGCCTATTCGCGATATCGGCCGCGTAACAGTGGGTTGCGACACCTAGGCTCAGATTGTTGTCGGTAATACTTCCCGAGTTGTAGATCCGTGCCGACTTGTAAAATTTAGAGACATCGTCGCATGCGGCCTGCTGCATTGTTTGCAACAATCCATCGCCACCGTCAGTAACATCCAGTGTGCCCGTCGTGCCGTCTTTTATCATCTGTGTGATCTCGGACATAGGACACGGATTCTGCACTCCACCGTTGCTTGCATCGTTGCACGTGCCTTGCCCATTGTGGGATTGCCTGAAATCAGTCAGTAACTATGTTGCCAATGTTCAGTGTCTCGGAACGCGTAATCTACTCACATTAGTCCTGGATTGCGAACACTGTAAGTAGTTGTAGGAGCCCGGACACAGCCTTTGCTCTCTTGCATCACGATTGACAAAATGTAGCGTGCATCGACTCCGGAGGAAGACGCAACATCAGAAATTGCAGATTTGAGGTTCGAGTTCTCTTCGTCAGAGTTGTTGTCAACGCCGAACTGAGTGCAGGAGATGGAAATGGTTGGCAGATTGGCTTCCCAGGCGCCGTCGTAGGAGCACCATTCGCTTTCCGACGGCCAACCCGCGGTAGTCGAACCGTCTCCGCTGTACATTTTGTAGACATCGCCAAGACCAGAGCTTGAGCCAGAAGTGGATGCTGGAGCTGAAGAACTGAGCGCAGATGAGGATGGAGCTCGGGTAGTCGGGCTTGCAGCGCTAATGGTTGTCTCTGCAGCATGGCTAGCAGTTGCCTGAGTTACCTGTGCCGAACTTGAAGTTGGTGCTGCATAGGTCGGTGCAGCGTATGTCACGAAAGTAGTGGATGCGGCAGGAGGAGCCGAGTATTGTTGAGCAGACTGAGTAGTTGCCTCTGCGCCGCTCTCAGATGGCGAGCCGTACACCGGTGCATACGTCTCCTCCGAGGCGGCCACAACAGATGAAGTTGCGTTGGCACCAGCACCCCCAGTTGCAGCTCCGTCACACGCACCGAACTGACATCCCGTTCCACAGTAGTCTGCAGACGTGCCACAGTATCCGTACTGTGAGCAACAGTACCCGGATGCACAGCCGAAGCCCGAGTCACCACCGCAGACGCCATTGAGAGGTGAAGTTCCAAGTTCAGATCGACCAGCGATCGAAACTTCGAAATGGCGGGCGTGGAGCTGAGCGTGACGGTGAGCGTGTGGAACCGCCGAGGCCAGAGAGGCGAATATCGCAATTGCGGTGATTGGAAACATCTTTGATGGTCGTGATTTTGAAATTTGGTTTGTTGTTCTTTGCTGGTGGGGATCTTGCTTGAAAAGTGTTGCTTGGTTGACAGGAACCAGCTGTCTCGCGAATGAGTGTGTTTGGCGAAGTGAATGTGAATGTCGACTAGCGACTGGAAAGACGGACGAGGACGAGGAGAAGCTGCAGCGTGTGTCCAGCAAACGACGGGTGAAGACAGAAGCTGGGAGAAGGAGACAGACGCGACCTTAAAGCGCATCGCAAACGATGCACATGCGCGTGATGGCGTAGCAGCAAGGGACGGCAGCTCCTGAAAGGTGTCTGAGGTCTCAGGTTGCGCCAATGATGTGTCGTGACAAGCTGTCGATCTCATGCACACATGCAGGTCGGTACAACGGACCCGCTCCGCGATACACTAGCGGCAGAATTTAGCGCGCCATATAAACACCTACAGGCATTTTGTTCACACTTCCTCGCATGTTTTCGTGTGTCTCCGATGCAAGGATAGCTCGAGCAAGCTCAAGCATACAACCGGTTCGTGAGTGATATTTTTCAGTACCAGATGCTCCTCGTACGGTGATGTGGCGTGCCCGCTACATTGGTTTCATCGTCAGCCCCGTCCGTTGCACGGCGTCTCCACATGAGCCAATAGAAACTCACCGTTAGCCTCTATCTCTTTGGCCAGATCGTACAGGAAGAAATCTATAAGAACGGCGTTGACATGGGTGTCGGGGTGGAGTTTGAGGATCTCTCGCCGAAGGAGCTCCACGGCCCAGATCGAGCAGCCACTCCATGTCGTCGAAGTCAGCTTGTCGTCCTCGATCTGAGGAACGTGTCCTGCGAACAACTAGGTCCAACAATACTCACCGAATCTGGACTTCCCATGAATGGCCCGAGTCGATGGGTATGCAGTTGTTGATGCGATAGTCCAGAGGAGGGCTGTAAGAAAGTACCCCCAGGTTATGCAGCATCTGCGCAACGCGATAATCTGCAAGGTGAACACATTAGCTGCAGCCGCGTCCATGCGCGCAGACGCCTGACCTGCGTGATCATGCACAGAACCGCCTGCTGTACGAGCATTGGTTGACGTACCAGGAAACATGGTCAGATGATCAATGTCACCAAACTCCCCCCACCCGCGGGCATTGAGGGAGGCCCAAAGATCCGCGACGAATATCTGGGCGCGTTTGAGTAACCGGACTCTGCGACCATCGAAGAAGGCTTCGTCCCGAAACGAAGAAGGGAAGTGTGTGGCAAGCAGGTTTGCGAGTCGTCCTGCGGATCTGCCAGCGCGTTCAATGAGGCGTACTACTGCATGGTCGAGGACCAGGTTAGTTTGCCGGCTGCCGGGTGGCTGTTTGGTGTTCAGGCATGATGCCGGGGCGTGTGGCAACGATGCACTAGAACCTGTCTGTGCACGCGTGAACAGACTGTCTCGGTGATGGCTTTCAGCTGCAATGCTGGAAGTGGTGGCAAGGTAGGGCTCGAGCTCTTCGCCACTATTCGCGGATGTCGGTGGCTGCTTTGTGGTTGAAGATGGCTGTGCTGAGGACTCTTCTGGGCAGTTGAGTTCTTGGGCTTTGCAAGCCTGGGATAGTTCTGTGACAGCTTGAGATTCTGTTCCTATCGCAGCTGGCTCATTCGTACTTGTGTTGGGGAGACTTTTTGCGGGACCAAGGTCAGCTGGACCATCGTCGTCCTCCCCTTCGGGGTCAGGAAATTCCTAGCAAGTTAGCGTGCAGCCCAATCGAGCTTCGGAGGTGAGCATACTTGTCGCAAAACATGACTGGCCTCTCTCAGGTTCGAAATTCGCGCTTCAAGTAAAGGGAGTGGTTCCTCCGTAGCACTTCGAAAGACATTGGCAAGCAACTCATCTGAGCAATGCCGACTCCTCCAGAAACGGGGCGTCGTAACGGGTATACCTTCGTCCAGCGCTCTTCGCAAGCAAGCTACTAGACTGTTATAGCCTGTCCATCGTTTATCTCTGTATTCGACTTGGTATCTTTCGGATTCGCTCAGTTCAGACCAGAAGCTGATACGATAATGAGCACTTCTTTCCACATAGCTATACACACTGTGTTGCTTACGAAAAGTTCAGAAGATCCAGCGTGAAGACAAAATTGACGAGGTCAACTTCAGTGAAGCCTTCAGCAGCACTTGGATGCAATTCATGTTGGCTCCAAGTCTCGGTAGAATACGCCCTTTCTTGCATGTTTTTAGATATGACTGCTGCAGCTGCTTTTGTTCCATGCATGTTGATGAAGACATCTATGGAGTTGTTGTAGATGTACTCCGCATCACGGAGAACACCTTTGCGTCGTTAGAACTGGTCAAGCTTTGGACCCAATGCGTGCAAGGGGTCGGGTCAGCGAGGCATACCGGTGTCGCTGGAAACTTCATTGCTGGCAGTTGTTGAGATTCCAAGGCGCTGACGAAGGAGATCGAGCAGCTCGAGGTCCACCTCGTCGTCGGACATGATGACGGCAACGGAGGTCGGTGAGATGGCTTTGACTTTTGCGACCTTGCATTTTCAATTTCAAGTCAAGGAAGGTACCGTAGTACTTTTCAAGACACCGGACCCAATGCCGATTAAGGTTTCGCTACACCTTTTGAAGCTTGCAGGTGCCTGTCTGCATCTCCGTTCCCCGTTCCCACTCCATCTCCTGGAGGTCGACAACATTCATTCACTGCGCTCTGCGCCCCTTCACATGCGAAAACGTTGCTGCGCGCCGCCCCAACCCGACCGCAGGCGTAACTCCTGAGGCGCCAACACCTGCACGTCCACAACAAACTTCACTTGACGACGCCGCACTCCTGCTTCTGCCGCAACACCTACGCGCCGCCATCCGTTTCTCCGCCATTTCCACCCGCACCGCCGCCGCAATGCAGCGCCGCGATCACGACGTCGCGAAGTCGCTCGGAGGAGTTCTCACCAAGCACATCAAGGAGAGTCGCGTGCTGTTGGTGGGCGCAGGCGGGATAGGCTGCGAACTGCTCAAGAACCTGGTGTGCTGCGGCTTTGGCAGCGGGTGGCATCCGTCGCAGGAACAGGGAGAGACGGCGACTGGGCTTCCCGCCGCACCAGCAGCGTCAACGCGCAAAGCAGAGATTGTGGTAGTCGACCTTGACACAATCGACCTCAGCAACCTGAACCGCCAGTTCCTGTTCCGCAAACAGCACATCAAAAAGCCAAAGGCGACAGTCGCTAAGGAGACGGCCAGCCAGTTCAACCCGTCCGTGAGCATCGATGCGCACTTTGCCTCCATCTACGATAGCCATTACGACGTCAACTTCTTCGAGGGCTTTGATCTCGTCTTCAATGCGCTGGACAATCTGGCTGCGCGGCGGCACGTGAACCGCATGTGTTTGGCCGCCAACGTACCCCTGATCGAGAGCGGTACCACGGGCTTCAATGGACAGGTGCAGGCAATTCGCAAGGGCGTCACCGAATGCTACGACTGCAACGAGAAGCCTGTCCAGAAGTCCTTCCCGATCTGCACCATCCGCTCCACTCCTTCGCAGCCCATCCACTGCATAGTTTGGGCCAAGTCATACCTACTGCCGGAGCTGTTTGGGACCAGTGAGGACGAGGACTCTCCAGACGTGGCAGTGACCGCTGGCGACAATGCAGAAGAGGTGGCGAAACTGAGGCTGGAGGCCGAGGCACTAAAGAACATCAGGAGTTTTATGGGTACTGACGAGTTCTCGGAAAAGGTCTTCAACAAGGTCTTCCACGACGATATCGAGCGGCTGCGATCGATGAAGGAGATGTGGGCGAGCAGGCCACCGCCAACTTCTCTTACTTGGTCGAAGGCCAACATTGACAAATTCCCCGTCGAGCATGGTCTCGAGCTGTCCAAGCAGGATCAAGGCGTGTGGACTTTACAAGACAACATGAAGGTTTTCTGCTACAGCATCGGAGTACTTACGAAGCGCATTAAGGCTGGGGAAACTACCATCGAATTTGACAAGGACGACAAGGACACCCTGGACTTTGTGACTGCTGCCGCGAATATACGATCCCACGTGTTTGGAATTCCGCTGCAGAGCGAGTGGGACATCAAACAAATGGCTGGCAACATCATTCCAGCAATCGCTACTTCCAACGCTCTCACGGCCAGTTTGTGCGTAATGCAAGCGTTCAAGATCATGCGAAGCCAGCTTCCAGAACAGAACAGAAAGGCATCGTCAAGTGCGCAAGGAGAGAACGGTGCCGAGGTTCTGCTGGGCGGTTCAAGGATGGTGTTCCTCACATCCAAAAGCACAGATCGCATTATCAGCTCCCAAACCCTCCAACCACCTCGTCCTGATTGCCCTGTCTGTTCGCCGTACTATGCCAAGATCATCATCGCGGAGGACGGCTCCGTCACTTTGCAGGATCTGGTGGATCTGCTCAAGCTGCGACTCAACTACGAAGACTTTTCCATCACTGCGGACGTCGGCATGATCTATGACCCGGATCTTGAAGACAATCTCGCAAAGTCGCTGAAGGATTTGGGAATTGATGGCAAGGGTATTGGCTTTATTACAGTCACCGATGATAGCGATGAGCCGAAGGTGGACTTGATGCTTAGTGCAACTAGCCGGACTTTTGAGGGTGGCGACAAGGTCGCGCTGATACCAGACACCATTGCGCTGCCGCCTAAGCCGGCGAAGGCCGCTGTCGATGGCGAAGCTTCAGCACTGGCGCCTCCAATGGAGGCGGTGGCGGCAGCAGGATCCAGCTCGGGCTCAAAGCGCAAACGCGAAGCCGAGGATGAGGTTGACGCTGATGGCGGAAAGAAGAAGGTCAAGGCGGGTGAGGATGAGGTGTTGGTGATCGAGGACGACGGCGCCATTCTCCTGGATTGATACGATACCCTGTATTCTGCTTGCATCTCGGCGCGGCGTTATTGGTTTTCTTGCATGGTATGGCGTTGCATGGGTGGCGGTCATGGCCGGACGAAGAACGAAGTAACGCAAAGCTTACCCACCCTCCCGCCGGATGGCCGACGAGGAATGTCTCAATAGTATACGAGATGAGGTGGATGATAACTTCTTGTGTACAATGGACCTATGATGAAATGTTTATTGTGTCATTGTGCCTCTCTGTCTTCCCATTAAGGCCTCTGTGAGACTGATTACGATAGGGACAGGCTTGTTGGTCGTGCTCTGCTTCCTCCTTTTTAGAAGCCAAAGCAGTGGCTACCCAGTGCGAATGAGGTGCTCAATCTCATTCATCGTCAGTGCTATCCCTACATGCAGGCTCACGATACTCCGAACTTTCGAGTCCAGCATCAGCCTCCTGACAGCCGCCGCATCGATCATGGTTGAACAAGACTCCTTATCAATGCTTAGATGCTGTGACATGGCGCGCGGGGAGCTCGTAGCGATGGGGTCATGTCATGTTCAGGGTTAGGGTTGGGGTAGCCACGTTTCGAAGCAATACCACCGGCGAGAATCACTCGTAGGGACTGAGACTATGAATAGGGCAGTACTGGTCGTTGCTTGGACTATTTTACATGGCTTTGCTTTGTCAATCACGGGACGCAGTCAATTTGGTCGAGATTGGACATGTGACAGAGCTAATGCATTTACTCTTTCAAGGAAACAACTTCGACAGCTCTGTTCTGCTAGACGGGTCGTCAAAATTGGCGGTACAAGAAACAAGACCACGTCCAACGTTAACGTACAAGGGGAGGGGGGCGGGGGTCATACAACCGCGGAGTTTGATAAATGCTGATTTGATTGTCTTGCTGGCCGCGAGCCGTCAAGAGCTTCCCACCACGATTTCAGAACGCCGCCAGGTCTCGCGGCCAAGTCCGTACATCGGCTGGATACTTCAAAATAGCTAGTTTGGCATCTCCCAGACCATAACCATAGGGATCCTAGTTTGGGTTGCTGTGAACGACATATTCGAACCGTTCAACAGAGGGAGAGAATGGCACACCGGCAAGGAGACTCGTGGACGCTGCTATCTCCATGCCAGGCTGAATAGCAGGATAGATGAGAGTACCATTTGTCCAAGTGTACGGGCTGTAAACTCTTTGAACGGTAGCGATTTGTGCTGGGGACAAGCATCCGTTGGGTCGCGATTCCGAGCATAGCAAGACAGAGGGATCAAAGTGCCACAAAGTCGTGTCCTCGATGATGCCGCCATCGATACCATCGCATTGGAGGAGAACATTATCATGGTTCAGCGTCTTCCACGTTGCCCGCTGAACAGGATCTGAACCAGTGTTGTTAGTGATCAGCGGGAAGCTGGCTCTCCAGGAGTATAACTTGTCAAAGTCAACTACCGGAGCGCTCGCGACGTAGAAATCTTCAGGATACCTTTCAGCAGAACCGATCCCTGGTCGGCCGCCCGAGGAACAGTGCCTAGAAGTGAGGTCGCTTAACCCTCGCGCATGCTCCATGTGTTTTCCAATGCAGAGACTGCTGGCGAAGGCGAGGCATCAGGACATGATGGCGAGTTGGCTTTGAGTTTATGCCGCCAATCCAACTTCAGCTTTCAGACGTGGTGTTTTATGCTACTTCACTGCCGCTGATGACATGTAGTAGCTGGCGGAACTCGTGCCGCCACCTAGCAACAGACAACTCGTGCATGGTACATGGAGATGCAGCAGAGGAGGTCGATTTGGCTTTGGAAAGCAGTTGAGACGCACCAGCCTTGCGTTAGCTCTGCCAGGAGCTGCAGTTGGCATGCATGACTCCAGTGAAACGATTGAACAGGTGACCCGGACAGCAGGAAGCTGGAGTTGATGTCTCGGGATCGCAAGGGCAGAAGCAAGGTCCTTCATCACAGGAACCGAATCAAAGAAGCATTGGAGTGGGGCAGATGGAGTCTTCTCCGGGTTTGGGGCGAATTTTCTGGCGAGATTGTTGACTTTGGGGACCTTCCTTCTCTGGCAGAGTAGGGCGGCTTGCCATGAATCGTTAGTTCTTCGCTGTCACACGGCTGAAGCTGTAGGTGTCATCGCATCTCCTCGGACAGAGCAAGGTCATACTCATGTTAGGAAATCGGTAAGTAATGCAAAGAAATGCTAGACAGCTTCAGTAGAATGCCCCAAGAGAACCAACCATAGCCTGTTTGTGAATTGTACTTCTCTTTCCTACATTTCGAACTCCACAACCTTACCGAGCTCAACCCTGGATGAGGCTCGAGAGGCGTAGAAGCACTGCTCGGTATGCAGCAGCAGCATCTCGTCTCGCTTCGCAGTCTGAAGTCCTGTCGTGTCGACACTAGGGGCAAGCTTGAGCCACAGGAACGGCAAGAAAGAGCTGTGGTGGAGAGCGGAAATAATGTTGAGAGAGGTATTTGAAAATCGCTCGATTGGTCGGAGACCAGGTGACTGCCGCTCACGATTGTCTGTGTCAAATGTGCTGTAGTCATGTCAAACCACAACATCTGACGGCGATTTCATGGCTGTTTGAAGACGCCGATGTAAGGTAATCAATGAAGGCGTACCGCGGAGGGTCAGAGACCTATGAGGGAACTTTGCACGGCCACGGTCCAATCTTTTGTGTTTTGTAGCTGGGTGTGGCAAGTGGATGCGCGGATAGAGGAAAATCTCAGGACTTGTTCCGCGCAGTGAGTAGTTCTAAGCGAAAAGCATACCTTAGCATTTAAAAACGCCGTCATCGTCTCGGCCTGGTCGACTCGGACGCTCACCAGCTCGATCAGCAGCCAGACGTGCGAGAGGCGGCACTTTTTGTGCTTGGAGCCAAGCTGCGGCGGGCCCCCGGCTATGATGTCGACCAAACCTTGAGGCTGGCAGGTGCATGTGGGTTTGAGGTTCCACTTGTCTCGTCTTGAGGACAATTCCGTTGCTATATATGTTCGCCCCGCTTTCACATTTTGCAGCCCTCAACATCGACTTCAACCCGATGACGCCAAGGGACTCGATTTGACTATGACAGACTCGAAGAATACGCCGAACAGTCCCGGAGTGGACGCGTCCGGCCTCCGCGAACGACTTCTCCAGAAGCCTGATACCCCACAGCAAGCATCGTCTTCCGAGACAGCTCATGAAGCTGTCAAAACATTGAACGAGAAGGAAGCGAACAATGGCAAGGACGAAAAGGACAAGAAAACCTATGGACGAACTCCAGACGGCACGGGTGAGTACTTCCAATGCTTGGCGTCGAGTGAGCGGCCGGGGCAGCAGCGGGCGGTATCATCAACGTACCTTCTTAGACAGCAGGTGAACAGAAACGGAAACTACGTCCCATACCGAACCACTGCAACCTCCAGACTTCCTCTGCCTAACCTCCCCA
The DNA here is from genome assembly GCA_002116395.1 of Ramularia endophylla. NCBI lineage: Eukaryota > Fungi > Ascomycota > Dothideomycetes > Mycosphaerellales > Mycosphaerellaceae > Ramularia > Ramularia endophylla. The sequence continues at coordinate 24,653 of MWSQ01001110.1, read as the reverse complement.
AACAGCAGCGCTGATGCACTTCATGTCTAGTATTCACTGTGCCCCATACAGAGGATATGGTTTCGCAACTGTTCGACCCAACGCAACCAAAGAACGCTTCCGATGTAGCCATTGTGGTGGCCTTGGGCTACCAGTTCTTCCTCATGTACATTCTCCCAACGCAACTACGAATCCCCGTCTTCGCTGTGATCTTCCTCTTCTGGCGATGGTGCTACAATTTTGGCATCGGGTGGCTGCTGCACAATCAATCGCACCACAATCGCCTTGTGACCTGGGCCAAGAAAACGAAGATATTCGAGAATCCCAAAAGCGGCAACCAACCTCGTCCTGCACTGTACAAATTCCTCAAGAAGGAAATGGAAGCCAAAATTCCAAAGGACTATAAGTTCGAAGATGCCCCGATCGAGTACAACACCTGGCTCCTCTTCCGCCGCGTTGTAGATTTGATCTTGATGTCTGACTTCACATCGTACTGCCTCTTTGCCTTTGCGTGCGGTGGTCGACCACAAAACGAGATGTATGCCATGACTGCCGCGCGTTGGATCGGCGGATGGGCTCTCATCGGGTTCAACCTCTGGGTGAAACTTGACGCCCATCGGGTTGTCAAGGACTTCGCCTGGTATTGGGGAGACTTCTTCTATCTCGTTGACCAGGACTTGACTTTCGATGGAGTTTTCGAGCTCGCTCCTCATCCCATGTATTCGATCGGGTATGTCGGTTTCTACGGCATCGCCATGATGGCCGCGAGCTACAAGGTTCTCTTCATCTCGATCATTGCCCACGCAGCTCAACTGGTCTTCTTGGCGGTTGTCGAGAATCCGCATGTCAGTATCTCCCTCATTCTATGTTTGCTCCCTTCGTCTTCCTTTAGTGTTAACATGTGGCAGATCGAGCGGACTTACAACGCACCGGCGCCCCTCAAACGCGCAGAGTCTGACTCTCCAGCACCAAGGCCGCAGTACAGCACTCGCTTGATGAGTGCAGGCCATGTGAACGGAGCACCTCCTCTTGCTTCAAGCGAAAGACCATCGCCAGTGCACAATCTCATTGGCCTCCACAATGTTGATATGCACCGCGTGACGGACGTTTCTGTTATCCTCCTGCAGGTGTACATCTACAGCACGGCGCTCCTCACTCCGTCGACCAGGGGATGGCAAGCGTTCTTCGTCTTCAACGCAATCTTTTGGAGGTTGTGGTACTCTATTGGGATCGGCTTCATCCTCGATCGACAGTCCAACAAGAAGTGGTGGACTCGCCACTTTGTGAAGTTTGGTGAAAGTACCGAGGAAGCCTGGCGTCAATGGAAGGGCATGTACCATATCAGCATGACAATGTGCTACACAAGCTTCATCTGCGCCGCCTGGAAGATGTACGGGTACGTAAAGGAATACAGTCTAAAATTGCTGAGGTCAATACTGATACCCACAGAGCCTCCCAGCCGATTGGACTTATGGCATGGCGATCCTGCGTCATGTAATGGGAATAGCTCTGATCTCACTCCAAGCCTGGACCATCTCCAGCATCTACGAATCTTTGGGTGAATTTGGCTGGTTCTTTGGCGACTTCTTTTTCCCGGACCGAGCTCCGAAGCTCACGTATGGCGGCATCTATCGTTTTCTGAACAACCCCGAGCGAACTATCGGTCTGGCTGGTGTATGGGGCGCTGCTATTATGACCTGGAGCAAATCGATGTTCTTCCTTGCGCTTCTGAGCCATACGTTGACCCTATGCTTCATACAGTTTGTAGAAAAGCCTCATATGCAGAAGCTATACCGACAAGGACTCCGCGAGACATCCGGTGTTTCCAAGAACATTCAGCGTGCACTACCTGGACCTCTTTCGAAGTGGCAGGGAAGTGTGGACCGCGTGTTGGACGAAACTCTAGACTCACTAGAGGACTTTATCGATGCTGCTGGGCCAAAGCTCGCCGCAGGCTTCAACACATTCGTTCAAGACTCCACCACTCTGTTCAAGCAATTCCCAGCGCGGGTCAGCATCACTCGTCTGACTCCAGATCTGGCAGGATTCGATCCAGAAGACTACTCTATTGGAATTGATACTTCTCTCCCGGACTTCAAATCGGAAGAAGTCGCACACAGTGGTAGGGAGGGCGAAACAGGCCAGCAGCCATTGAAGCGCACGGACAGTTTCAAACGAATGGTCTTAGAGTACGGCGCGCCGGTCAAGTTGAAATGGACTGCTCCTCTGAACCACAGCAATAAAGACTGGATCGGACTTTACCGCGTTGGTGACAATGCATCCAGAGATTTCACAAAGATTGGATGCCAAGGTCGCTGGATCGCCACAAACAAAGGTGCATTCGAGAATTCCAAGGCAGACGAGGGCATTCTCATGGCCGAGCAGCAAATTTCAGCAGCGCATCGGAAAGACGGATCAAACAAAGACTTCCTTTCTGGAGAGATAGAGTTTTCTGGCGACAAGCTGTGGTGGACTCAAGGTGTCTTCGAGTTCCGGTACCACCACGACGGGAAGTACAATGTCATGGCCATCTCCCTGCCTTTCGAAATCAAGATCGACAGATTCGACGAGGAAGAAGTTCAAGTAGACTCCCAAGGCCTAGTTCGGAGCGTGGTGGAAGAGGCTGTCCTCCCTGTCGTCCAGAACTGCTTCGATCGCGACCCTAACGTCGCGCCCCGAACCGTCGATGAGGCCTTCGGTTCAACACTGGAGCGCGAGGGCAAGTACGCCAAGAGAGTCGTCTATGCGGTCCAACAGATGTTCGGCATCGAGTTCGCGCCAGAAGTCGTCCAAGCGGATGGCAATGTTAGAAATTTGGCGTGGCGTATCTGCAACGCGAAGAAGGTGCTCGCCCCATATAGCATGAAGACTGGAGCGACAACGCCGCAGTGATTGGCAATTCCTCTCACTGGGCGGGCAGATGATAGAAGCCCTGGGTGGCATGTTTCTATGGAGCCATGACGAGCGTGTTGATGAATGGCGAATGATACCAAAAAGCCGAGTGATGTTGAAAAAGTACAGTTGTGTATGTAGCAGGGAGAAATGCTCATTTGTTTCGGGAACAAACTTGATAGTGGCCGTCCCTCGCCTTTGTATGGCTTCGAATAGATGGGACGCAGGGAGTCAAGGCATGAGACTGAAAGTCGGAGAAAAGGGGCTGTGTTAGTTGTCACCAATCCGGCCTGATAGTTGTCACCAATCCGGAGATGCCTTAGGCATTTCTTGGCAACCCTCACACGGCCCACAGAGGCTGTTCCAACACAACAACAACGTCGCAATATTGGCATATAGAGTCGAGTTTAGTAAACAGAACTATGCGAACAAGCTCGTGCTATTTTCATGTCCATACGTGGTGTGGTTGTGGCGGTGGACGGGGTAGGGGGTGGAGATTTCACATCAAACTTCTTAGACTTTGCAGCATCAAGAACTCGACTACTTTGTACGCTTTAAGGGGGTTTGTGGGACTCAGAATGATCCAGACTTGTTGTTAACACGCTATTCGTGTGCTGTGAGTAAGTTTTCAGCATTGTTTGGCCCAGGATCACATTCAAAAACTTCAAAAATCACGGGGATTCTAATCCATACGCTAGTACGCCCGTGGCTGTAGGTACGACGATCCCTATAGGGTAAACAGTTGGCGGAGCCTGCTGCTGCTGATTTGGCGGAGCCTAGCTCCACTGCTGCTGCTGCTAGGGGGGCGGAGGTAGCGGAGGTGGCGGAGGAATGAGACGGTGAGATTCGGGGCGGTGAGCCTATGTAAGTCTTTGATTGCTAGTTAAATGCAGTGCTAACTACGACTCCTAGTGGTATGCAGCCCCGCAGATGCCTAAGGCATCTCCGGATTGGTGACAACTATCAGGCCGGATTGGTGACAACTAACACAGTCCGAGAAAAGATGTGTACTGGCATGCTCGTGCTCACGCCTGCGGGACCGAACGCGGCAATGGACCTCCCGTCCCCGTCCCCGACATCCCGGTCTGGTCAACTGGGATCTTCACAAGCGAGACGTGAAGTCACACTTCTCCTCCTTCTCACCACCCCAATCCTAGTCCTGAACGACTCACCACAACAATCATGATCTGTGGCACCCTGCCACACTGGATTCCGACTGCCTGTCTGCCTGCGATTCATCATCATCATCATCCTCATAATTCGGTTTCGACGTTGCACGTCCGTTGCGGCCACGCGGGCGGAGTTCAAAGGGAGACGCTAGAGCCATACCGAAATCACGTCGAAAGCTTAGCATGTGCGCCACGACTGCATTGAGCGAAGTGAAACGGATGGTCATCCCATGATTTGCTGGCACATGCCGCAGTGGCCGTCGACAAGCTGGCCTGGTTTGCTGCGAAGAGGTTGGTTCTGTTTTGTCGTGTCTCTTTTCCTTTTCCTTCTGCTTGAACATCATCACCACGATCGCAGGCTCCGCAGCAGCGAGCGAACCCCGCTCCTCATGCCACTCACAACCTGTTGAAAGCTGTTGTACTGGCCATGTCACTCCTTATGAGCCTTGCTCGCGCTCTCGCGCTCTTCACTCTTTTGATCTCTTCGACCGCTGCTCAGACTTGCTATTTTCCAGATGGTTCAGAGTCGGGTCATCTCACATGCAGCACTTCTTCATCGGAATCATCATGTTGTACCTCGTCGCAAATGTGTATGGATAATGGGTTATGTTTTGGAGATGGGATAATAAGCAGAGGGAGCTGCACGGACAAGAATTGGAATAGCGAGGAGTGTAGCCAATTTTGTTACGATGGTATGTCTCTATCCAGATTGACTTCCTCGGAGGAGCCATATGCTAATAGGAGTAGTTTCTCGCAACAGCAGTATTCCCATCACGGCATGCACTGATAATGGCGAGGACAGCGAATTCATGTGTGGATTGAACGCGGCAAATTGCAAAAACAACTCAACCCTCTTCACGTTGCCTTCGGCCAACATCACGCTTCGACCCAGCGAGCTCGAGGCGCTTGTCGAACCTGCAGTCAGCAGTGCGCTAGCGCAGACAACCACGCAGGCTGCGGTCCAGATGAGAATCACCGTGACTGCGATGCCTACAGCAAATCCCGATGCGATGTATACACCAGGCCAGATGGCAGGACTCGGCGTCGGTCTGGCTGTGCCGTTGCTTGTCGCGAGCTTCATCGCTTTTTCATTATGGCGCAGAGACCGGGCCCGCACGCCAAAGCTCATGTATCCTCTGCCGGACGACATGGAGGATCCATATACGGCGAAAGATGGCCGACCTCTCACTTCAGGCGCAAATTCACTCCGACCACCAGTCTCAAGAGATGGAAGCATACTGAGCTTCAATACCATATCTGCCGGCACGCCTGCACATATGCAAACGTTCGCGGAGCGATATCAGGTCATGAAAGGCGCTTCAGGATTTCAGATCCAGCGAGTTGAGTTGGACGCCTCACCGGCTGGAAATTATGGCGACCACGAGCTTCATGATTTGAAAGTCCCTATTCCCAAGGAGTTCTGAGCCAAGTCGAGCTGCAAGAAAGATCAAGTTTCACAAGTTTTGTTGTTGCCCAAGCGGGCCACTTTTAGCGACTATCTACGCCATAACGATAACTTCGTATTACACATCAGCCCATGGGCTGTTTACCTGGGCCAGAGCTGTCAATGAAGTCCAACATACGCTGTTGTTCCGGCGTAGTCGTTGCCATCGAATGAGATCGGAGACATACTTATTGGCAGGATCGCCCGAAAAGTGGCGACGAGACGCGATGATGGAACTGACTCTATCGACATTCTTCTGCAGCTTCGCTTTTAAGGATGGCTTGAGCTCCGCTTGTTGACTCGGTCAGCTTGGTCGCAGCGGGCTTTTCGGACGTCCCTGACACGAGCAGTTTGAGCATGTCCAGGATGCACCTACCGCAAACCGTCCTTCCAAGTTTGAGCTCTGCACTATTCCTGGAAAACCTGTACCACTGGCGGCGCTTCATGTTTGACGTGCGAATCGGCGTGGTGAGTTTGTCGTCTCAATACCGTTGCGAGGAAATTTGGGTAGCCGCCACGTGGGAATGCGCGTTCCATGGACTGATCTGACGGTGATTGACTGCTTCCTAACGGCTGCTTTCAGGGTTAGTTATAAGTTAGTTGAACTTGCCGTGATGAGGTCTCTTCTCAACGCCTTCCTTTCTCTTCACGTTCTTACCGATTTGCCTTACTATCCGCTTTTGATATCGACTAAGTTGTCTCGTATTGTCTGGACATATATCACCAGGAATATCAACATACCGTTGACCGGTCGATTCATACCGGAGTAGCGTTTTATTACAACAACACACGATACACCCATAGCAATTTTGGGCATCGCGCGGATCGGCCAGTACTCAAACATAGAACATGGCAAAGCTCACAACCCTCACAACCCTCTTCGCCTGCCTCACAGCCTTCGCAGCAGGCCACAGCAACTCTTCTTGCGAGTTCCCGATCACGGTTCCCGGAGTCGTAGGTTGCGACGGCTGCATCAAGACTGCGTTCCAGGAAACCAGTACCATGAGCATCGATTGCAACGGATGCGATACCGTGGCTACGCAGACCGAGCAATGGAAGTTCGAGCCTCAGTGCCGGAGATATGTAAGTAGAGCAGAGGCAAGAACGGAGTTGAGCTGATTCTTGGACAGGTCTGTGTAGGTGGACCAAAGACTACGACGGAGGGTGTTGGTCTTGCGACGACTGTTACTTCGTGTTTGGCTACGCCGACGGCATGATGGATCCAGACAAGAATAATGATGAAGGAATGAATTGGAATATGCAATTGAGAAGCAGGATACCCAAGTCAGTATGCAGAAAAATGAAAGGTCAATTGTTCAACGCATCGCAGCATTTCGATCTACCTCTTTGCTGTATACTCACCAAATAATCACTTTCGAACAAATAGTACTAGTTCACAGCCTGCTTGCTCGCTTCGCACAATCGCAAACAATTTCACTTGCATTCATAACTACCCTTGCATCAAGGCAACTGTGCACATTCATCTTTATCCACATCACACCAAAAGCTACAAGAAGACGAATGTGTACCCAAGAACTCATCTGGTGCAGCTGCTCCCACGGCGAGTTCCTCCCAATCAAGACCTGCCCGCAAGCACAACGAACGGGTGTATGCTGGACTGTCCTACATGGAAACTCCAAGGTTGTGGTGGACGGTGTTTGCGCTTATTGCGCGTTGGGACTGAACGAGATTCGAGAACTGGAGAAGCCATTGGGAGAATTGGTGGAGCCTGTTGGGGAAAATGTTGGGTTGGGAGAAATTTTGAGGGAGGAGATGGGAAAGGATTGGGGAATGAATGATGTGCTCAGTACGGAGTTTGAAGGTTTCGATCTGGGAAGAGAGCTGTGGTCTTATGAATGAACTTGCTTGGAGAGGAGTTGTGATGTCGAGAGCTCAGAAGATGACTGCCTTTCTTTCAGATTCAGAGTGTAGACTGAAGTAGCCAAGCTGTTTCGATATGGCCGCGTAGGGCACATGTTTGGAAAGTTGGGTCGAACACCGCGACTGTGCCCAAAAGCATCGTCGTTGCATGTGATAATGATCGATGCTGTTTCTTGCAATACAGGGTGCCTGAAGCTGACTGTATCGGAGTATCCTGTTACAAGTAAGTTATGCCTGGTCATGTGTAGGCACTATGAAGGTAATACAGGTATCTCGTTTCCGAGACGATCTCGCTGGCATCTACATATACATCGTTGTCAGTGGGTTGGCGAGAGAAGATACCCTCTCGTGCCGAAGTGTTGCCTTTCAAGGCCAAAAGCCAAGGATGAACAAGATCCAACCCAAGCTTCATCTTGCATTCCAGCGGCCTGGAAGATTGTGCACAGCCAAGGTGGCGAGCGAAGGCAGCTGGGAAGTCCGCCCAATACGCATCATGGTACAGCGTAGTATGCTCTGCGCCACAAGCAGCTGCTTGGCATGCAGCGAAATGCCGGCTGAGAGTGGTGAGACGGTTGTATCGTACGAACAGCGCCGAACAGCGCAGTTCGCCAAGTTCTTTGCCACGCCTTGCATGCCGTGGCATAGCAAAGCTTGCCGCGGTATTCCATAATCCAGCTCTTGGCTGCAGGAGATCCCCGCCGCGATGCTCACAGCAGCGTATTGATCGCTGTAGGCTAGCGGGGATGCGTTTGCGATGTGGTGCAGGCGAGCAAACCGGATTGTCGTCCATTGGAGCCGGACGCCGCCACATGACGAGTGTTGTACTTTGATTGCTGGCAGGAGGTCTCGAGATGTCAAGATGCTGTCTCCCGGCGACTGACAGTGAAAGCATATATCCATATGATCAAGGCCATAGAATATCCATGCCACCAGAACTTGACGGGTCTAGACTCCTGACCTGAGTGAATGACGAGTTAGCCGAGAGTGTGGCGCGCAAAGCCATAGCACAGCCACAGGATCGCCAAATGATCGCGAGTCGCCTGGAGTTGAGAAGCAGAAACGAGCCTGCAATCTAAAAAGGAGCCGCTGGCAACAACAACGGCCAAACTTCATCACACTGCAGATTTACGAGCGCTACCTGTACCTTTTCCCTCGCCTCCACAGCAACACGCCGCCTGGTTATATTGTCTGACTGCCAGCAACTGTGGCTTCTGACACGCCTGCCATTGAACAGCTGAGCTCCCCGGTGCCAGCGAGCAAGCTTCGCGGCGAGGCGCTTCGGATCCAGCTTCACAACGGGGCTGTGCACCCGCTGTACAACTGCCACTCCACCGAGATGCGTAAGTCCATTCGAATATTGTTATTAACCTTTTTGCGCTCTTTGTGCACTCTATTCCACCATCAACATGGTACTGACGGGCGGCCTGAAAATAGATCACATCAAGCGACAGGCGCGCCGCCAAGCATGGTATCACAACGAGGACGCCGACCCCAGCAAACGGACCTACAACCCCTTCGCCCGCGGCCAGCAACGCAGCAACAACCCGCCCAATGACGAGGAGAACACCCTGCACCACACCAGCACGGAAAACGATCTCGAATCACCGGTGGAGCATGACCGACACACGAAGAACGAAGCCGATGTGGCCGACTACAGAGGGCCGCGCAAGGCAGGCACGTTCCCGCCAGCACCCGGCGGGGAAGTCACCAGTGGCGGCTTTGATCGCGGCGACATGAGCTCCGGCGGGTCGAGGGACTTGCCAAAGGAGGAGACCGAGACCGCGCCCGCATACGCACAACCACAGCGGGAACTCTCCAGCGGAATGCCCACAGAAGACGGCCCAAGAAACCGCAAAGGCGGCAAATTCATGGGCATGTTTCACCGCAAGGACAAGGAGGAGCTCGATTCCTCCGACAGCAACTCCCAAGTCTCCAAGAAGAAGGTCCACCCCAAGATCCCGGTTGGCCAACAGCTCAAGGCCGTCTTTGGAAGCTGGATCAACATCCTGCTCATATTCGTGCCAATCGGTATCGCATTAAACTACTCGGGCGTCAACAAGGTGGCCGTGTTTGTGGTCAACTTCGTCGCCATCATTCCCCTGGCTGCCATCCTCTCTTTCGCCACCGAAGAGCTCGCAATGTACATTGGCGAAGTTCTCGGAGGTCTGCTCAATGCCAGTTTTGGCAATGCTGTCGAGCTGATTGTCGGAATCATCGCTCTGGTGCAAGGCAAAGTCGTCATCGTCCAGACCTCTCTCGTCGGCAGTATGCTGTCCAACTTGCTGCTAGTTTTGGGCATGTGTTTCTTCCTAGGAGGTATCAACCGTTCGGAACAGCACTTCAACCTCACAGTTGCACAGACGGCATCATCTCTGCTTGCATTGGCGATTGGAAGTTTGATCATTCCCACAGCATTCGCTATTTTCGCGAGCACCGGCGACAAGGGTGTTACCCCGACTTCTCGTGGAACTTGTGTGCTGCTGCTTGTGGTGTACGGTTGCTACCTGCTGTTCCAGCTGCGCACACATCAAACAATGTACAACGAGCCCAGCAAGAAGACGCCGAAGCGCTCCACTGGGAAGAAGGATGCGGGCGAGGCAAGCAAAGGCATAGCAATGATTGGTGCAGCGTCGGGAGCCGCAACTGCTGGTGGCCGCATCAACCAATCCAACATCGTGCATGATGAGCCCGAGGAGGAAGAGACACCCTCAGTGTCCATTCTCGGCTCCCTCATCACCCTCGCCATCGCCACTGTTTTCATTGCCCTTTGCGCAGAATACATGGTCAGCTCCATCGACGCCATCACCGACGGCGGTGCTGTCTCGGAAGAGTTCGTCGGTCTGATCCTCCTCCCTATCGTCGGAAATGCGGCCGAGCACGCCACAGCCGTGACAGTCGCCATCAAAGACAAGATGGATCTCTCCATTGGCGTGGCCGTTGGATCATCTCTGCAGATCGCGCTGTTGGTGCTGCCGATTATGGTTATGCTGAGTTGGTGGGGAGTCGGACCTGCAACGTTGGATCTGGATTTTGATGGTTTCCTTGGTGAGTTTTCATACTTCCCCTACTGTTTGTGAGTGAGACACGTGCTAATACGATTTAGTTGTTGTTTTGGTCCTCAGTATCTGGCTTGTCAACTACCTCATCAACGATGGCAAGAGCCATTGGTTGGAGGGTGTTATGCTGATGCTACTGTACATGATTATTGCTATCGCCGCTTGGTTCTACCCTGCTCCCGAGGGACTGAGCTAGCGAGCTAACGAGGCCTGCGGGCTCAAAAGTCATCTTCTTCATTTTGTACAATTACCACACGAGTTTGTGCGGCCTCAGTGCCAGCAGATCATACTTCACGGCGTCTGGCTGCATTTCATTTTGATTGGCGAGGAGTTTTGGGCGCGGCGGAAAAATGGTCATTCGAGCGATGTAAGACTTTTAAAGATACCCCGGACCGTTGAAACAAGCATGTGGGCTACATCTCAGGCGGCAATAAATCATTCTGCTTTGCTGGTTAGTTTCCTTCTTTTCTTTTCTCCTTGTTTCCAACTATGCGGTGACTGGCTGGACAGAGGTGCATATCTATGACTAGTTTGCGAAGATGAGTTCAAGATGATGATTGCAAGTTGAGACGACGAGCTAACTGGAGTGGCAGGGAATGATCCACATTGCTTGATTCGGGAGATGCACTTTCTGGACACGAGGTGTGCCTTTGCCAGATGGAACGCAAAGCAGATCGGGATCAAGGTACGGACGATAGATGATGTCGCGACGTCTGCGTTCGGCCGGGAATTGATGTCTATCACCAGCAGCGAGCTAGCAGACATTCATTGATTGGGAAAACGGGTCGAAATTGACTCGTACGATTTCATGCCAACAGGAAGACGCTACTGCTCGCTCGGACGACACCGACAGAAGCAGACTCTTCAACCCATTGGAATAACACAGACACAGAGAGTTTATGCAGGCCATCCCATCGGGGCCTGAGCTCAGGGTCAAAGTCATCTCGCCCCGACCATGGAGACTAGAAGGCCTGCCAGGTCATTTGACAGCCGGGCGTCTCGAAAACTTTGGGAGAGTTCAGAATACTGGCGTACGAGGTGAGGCAATGTCACTCGTCTCACCTTCAGGTGAGAATGCCGCCCCACTCTCGCCGATGATGCTGTATTGATTGGGATGAAAATAACCCACCTGCGGCCTCTCTGTCGAGTGAATGGCTACCATGCTGATGCCGTCTCTGGCAGGCCCATGATAAACGTCACGGTCTGAGAGACTAAGATTCACAAATTGTCACATGTCAGTAATTTCACGCACGTATGACCATTTCTTCACTTGTGCTGACTTCACTTTCACACCTCCTTCTCCTTTCAGAAGCACGTAATGGTCCGTGCGCACTGGCTTGCATATACCCCCTCCAACCACCACTTCCGAACCATCCCTCTTACCTACACTACTTGCCACCACTTTCCCCTTCCAACACCACTTTCTACCCCTCATTGCACATCCCTCCACACTCCATCATGGTTGACAGTCAAGAGCCGGCTCTCCCCGAGAACGGCGCTGACGATATCACTGATATTGACCCGGACCCCCCAAACGACGTCGAGATGAATGACAACGGGCCTTCATTCGACCAGAACGAGGTTACATTCGCCCGAGCGGCGTCCGTAGCAGCTCTTCTTGAAGCCAATCCTCTTGATTTCACTGGATTTGAGAACAGCACTTCAGGTGACATCGAGATGGGCGAGAACGACAATCCGCTTGATGAGGGCAAATCTCCAGTCATCAAGCCTGAAGTCGAGGCGGATCTCTCAGAGATCAACATCCAAGACACCGCTGAAGCGGACTCCAGCATCTTAAATGACGCCTCACCTGTCGAGAGCGCTCGCCCCATCGACCTGGGCATGTCTTCCCTCGGAAAATCAAGGACCGAGAAGGCTCTCCTAGAAGTGAACATTGACGAAAATGGTGAATCGGCGCAGAATGGTTCTGATGAGACCCCGCCAGTCGAGAGCGCTCACGATCCCGCTCAAGCGCTGGTCGACACTTCAGATGACCTCTCAGCTTTCGAGAACACCAACGACGATGCTTTCGAGGCGCTGCTTAGCAGTTCAGGCGACGTCCCGCCGGACGAGAGCTTCCGCGACGCTGATGAAGCGCCGATCAGCACTTCCAACGACTTCTCACTTGACGAGAGCATTCAAGATGCTCCTGAGGCGCCTATCAACATTTCAGATGATGTTCCACCAGTCGAGAGCTCCAACGACACTGCTGAGATACCGTTCAGCACTTCAGAAGATGCCGCGTTCCCTGAGAGCAATCCAATCAACCTTGGTGAACCTGCCCTCAACAAGCCAAAAACTGCACTTAACCTAGGCCGGTCGACTCTCAGCAAGCCAGCCAGCGAGGCAACCCGTGAAAAGGCGCTCGCATTGCAGGCTAAACTTGCCAAGCAGTTCGCCCAGAAGAATGCCGCAAAAGTGGTCAGCGACACCTCCGGCGTGTTCTCCCCACCACATACTGGCGAGAATGTAGCCAGCGTTCACTCCAGCATCTTTCCTGCACCAGATTTTAGCGAAAGCGCTGCTGCTAGCGGCGATGTCGATCCTAAGCAGGTTGAATTCGAACTGCTCGAAGCCGCATACCTACTCAAGAAGCGAGCAGGTACAAGTGATATCGAGGCCGATGTCAACTTTCTCAAGGCTGAGGCCAAGGAAATGGCTAGACAACGGAAGGCAAAAGCCGATGAGTACTACGAGCGCGACCCAACCCCAGACAGCGATGGAGGGCTCTTCGTGACCCCTGCAGGCATGTCCCCAGCATCCCATGCTCCCGCCGCAGAAAACTTCAGCGATGATGGCGCTCCGAAATCGCTTTCCACCACCACCAAAAAAGGTCGTAAGCGCAAGTCAGATGCACCCGGCACCATGGGCCCACCAAGCAAGAAGTCGAAAAAGCCAAAGGCATCCACTGGGCGTTCCCTGGCTAATCGCAATGGAGGCCAAGGCCTAAGCAGCGAGCAAGTCCAGAATACAATCAACGCTATGCAAAGCGGCTCAAAGCCAGTCGCGTCTAAGACGCCAGCGACGACCAGTCGACGAGCCCCTGGACACAATATCTCGAACGTTCAATCTTTGATGACTGGCACCGATGTATTCAGAGATACTGCAGTGGTAGCTGGTCACTCCAATCAGCCAGGTTTCAAGGCCGGTATCTCGCGCCGAGATTTGGCTTTGAGAGACCTCATCGCGTCTGTGCCGCAGGAAGAGAGAGCCGCAGCTTCTGGCGACAAGAAGTTCCTGATGGACAGCCTCAAGGATTTTGATGGGCAAGGCAGCTGCAAACCATCCAAAGATGGAGATGGATGGACTTTAAGCGGCATGAAATGTACTTTGAAGCACTACCAAGTTCTTGGCGTTGCATTCATGCGAAAGCGCGAGAACCAGGACTCTCATCCACGAGGTGGCATCCTCGCCGACGAGATGGGCCTTGGTAAGACCATACAGATGATTGCCAACATCATCAATGGCAAGCCGAAGCGAGGCCAGCCTAGAACGACCCTTATCGTTGCAAGTCCGGCTTTGATCAGCCAGTGGTATCGTGAGATTGTGAAGTTTGCTCAAACTCGCAAGGAAAACAGAAAACACGGAATCCATCGAATCATTCAGCATCGCGCCGGATACAGGCAGGGTGGAGATGACAGTGCGATCAGGGATGCGATCATGGACTCTGATATTTGTTTGACAACTTACGGTGATATCAATAAGAGCTATCCAAAGGTAACCGTACCTCCTGAGATTACGACGGAGACCGGCAAGATGAGGTGGTGGACAAACCACTTCCAAGAGAACAAAGGTGTCTTCCACGACATGAAATTCCTGCGAGTTGTCCTCGACGAGGCTCAAGCCATTAAGAACCATACTTCGCACTCCAGTTTGGCTTGCCGTGCACTCAAGTCCGAGTACTACTGGGCAATTTCCGGCACTCCTCTCGTCAACGGCATCGCGGAAATGTACCCATATCTGAAGTTCCTGCGCCATCCTCACTGCGGAAGCATGCGAACCTTCCAAGCCAACTTCTGCTCCCCGAACGACCCGACTGGCTCTGAAAAGCTGGGTGTATTTTTGAAACAGATCATGATTCGTCGGACACACACGGATTTGCTGTTCGGCGCGCGTCTGCTCGACCTTCCTACACCGAAGCAGAATGTCATATTTCTGGAGTTCAACGCAGTGGAGCGGTCTGTGTATGAGATCGTGAAGCAGCGTTTCATCCAACGCATCAATACTATGAGTCGACGGGATGGCGTAGGTACTTACTCTAATATCTGGACGATGTTGCTGCGTTTGAGACAAATCTGCTGCCATATCCTGTTGATACAGGTCACCATTCTCGATCTTCTGCAGAGGGAGGACTTCGAAAAGCTCGACGACATCACCAAAAAAGTTGAAGGCCGGTCGAAAGACGACAAAGAAATTCTTGAACAGCTTGCCTACATGCTGAGGGAGCATACAGCTTCCGACAAAGCTGCAGGAGTTCTGGAAACGAGCGTTGCGGGTATCGACGTGGACGTTGTTCCCGGAGGTCTCCATAACATGAACACGGGTGGTGTGGCACCTGACCTTGGCAAGAAGCATGGCAAGTCCTACAATTTTCAAAAGTATCTCACTTCTGCAGCACAGACGGAAGAGATGGATGCCATCAATAAGCGCACAAAGTGCTGCTCTTGTCGCGAGACACCTGAAGATGCACAGAGTACGTTAAACGCATCATGCTCGAAGCCGCTCGCTAATTCTCTCCAGTCACCTCTTGCCATCACATTTACTGCAAACTGTGCATGAGGCGTTTGCAGCATGCCGCGGCTCGCAGTGCTCTGACATCCGCGCATTGTCATGAGTGCGGCGAAATGTTCACATCCGTCCGCGATTTGCCTGATGAGAGCCACCGCGAGCCTCACGAAACCGAGGCAAGCGGAAGCTCACCAGGCGGCTCGCAGGCCAATGGCAAAACTAAGAAGAAAGATGAACCCCTTGACTGGATCGGACAACCAGGTCAGATCTTACCAAGTGCAAAGACCGTGGCTGCCAAAGCACAAATCCTGGCGTGGTTCAACGAAGATCCGGACTGCAAAGTCATCGTCTATACCCAGTTCTTGCCAATGATTCGAATCATGGGCAAAGTGTGCCAAAGCGAAGGCTGGGGTCATTTGAAGTATTCAGGACTCATGTCGCATTCTTCTCGCGAGAAGTCGCTTCAAGAATTCGCCGAGAAGCCGGATAAACGTGTGATGCTAATGTCGCTGAAATGTGGAGGTCTAGGCCTAAACATCACTGCCGCTTCTCGCGTCATTCTTATGGACCCTTGGTGGAATGACGCTGTCGAGCAGCAGGCATTCTGTCGGGTATTCCGTATTGGACAGACTAATGAGACTCGCCTCACTCGACTCTGCATCAAGAACTCCATCGATGCAGCCATGTTCATGGTGAAGGAGCGGAAGGTCAGTACCATGAAAACGATATACGTGAGCGAGAGCAATTTTCACTAACGTTGATGTGATCCAGACTGCGGAGATCGAGAAGGTCATGAACGATACCAAGGAACCAAGAAATGTTCGCGATCTCCTGAAACTGTTCGGTAATGTTGACGACGATGAAGACGGTGTGCCCTACATCTTTCCGGACCCCGAGGAAAACCGCGACGAGGCCGTTCCGCGGTTCTACGAAAGTGAGGAGCGCAGCCAATTCTACTCGCGTGGCCAGAGGGAAGTGTTTATGGGAAATGATGCCTGAGGGAATTTGCCTCTCGAGAATGAGTTTGAATTTTGGTGGTCTAGTAGGGCTTGTGGCGGCACGGTCGAGTGCGAAACGACCGGGGCGGTAACTTTGAAATTTCCTTGCGTGAAGCCGATTTGCTTGATTGAGGATCACATGAATTAGCTTATCACAAAATTTATTATGGCGTTGCAATTGATGCTACTCATGCTTCGGGTTTCTTGTTCTCTGCCAGATGTTTCAGCTCGTTGGCCATCAGCAGGATACTAGTCAGAGCAAAGCGAACTGTCTGGAAGAGATGCGCTCAAATATAAGTGCCAAATCATTGTCTGCAGGCAGATATGTTGTCGCGAGACACATACGCTCTGCCTATCGAGAGGCCACCAAACCGAGCAAATGGGACCGTTACAAGAGATTGGCGTTCCACAAGCGGGGTGTGACTTTGCGCCACAAGCCTTATGCTCTTTGGAGCATCTATCTGTGATGGAGAGTGACATGCTCTCCGCATGAGGTGCGTGCTCCCAGCGGATCTGACGGCCCGTGAGCAAAGCTGACGGGTTTGCGTGAAGAGAGCATGGCGAGACCTAGCGTGGTACGATTAGCTTCTGTCATAGTCAATGCTCCTGAATATGATGGAGAGATCCTTGGTATTCCAAAGTGCCGCCAATCTTCGTACTTAAGCAGATGCTTGTTCCCGGGCCTGCATGACGTTGCAAGCAAGTTCGCAAGGTCACATCGAGGTCCCGAGGAGAAGTCTTAGCCGAAGATGGTATGAACAGGGTACCTCCCCGCAGGTTGACATGTACATTGCAGTTCGGCGCCTCTCGTCGAGCATCACAGCTTGTTATACATTCAGACTGCGTGAAGAAGAGCCGTACAGGCTGTCGAGTGAAGTAAAGGAGATGAAGTGAAACAAAGAGCGGAGATCTCAGCTGAAGTTGAAGGCGGGCCGAGCCCGTAACCCGATATTCCGATATCCTGGACCGGACCATTACGAAGTATTACAAAGCAGTACAATTGTTCACAGTTGTTTACGGGAGGTCTGCTGCGCCCCGCTGTAGTGCCAATTGCGATTGTACCGCGGTGATGCAGTCGTGGCATTGATTGTCTTTGTCGTGTCCCCACGCAGAGCAGGTGTTCGTAATATTAGACCCGCATACCCAAACGGCTAACAACATACCCGGCCCAACCTGCCGCCACAGCCCGCACTTCGACCCTTGTCGAGGACGGGAGCTTCCTGCCAGATTTCCAACTCCACGACGGCATTGCTTCTGAGCATCACCGTCTCGACCTCCCACTCCTTACACGACACCACCCGGGCCGGCTCGCGGGGACGGAAATGTGAGGCGACGACGACGATATGCCCGGCACCACCAGCGACGGCGGGAAGCGAGTCTTCTCCGGCGCCAGCCTGAACAGCAACGGCAAGCTGAACAACTCGGCCGGCCAGAAGATCAAGAACTTCTTTCGCATCAGCAGCAGCAAGCACGATGCCTCGACCACGCAGGCGGACAAGCCCACCTCAGCCGATGGCCAGCAAGACGGCACCCGCACGCCGCAATCGCAGCACAAGGACAACAAGTCCAGCTTGCGCAACAGCCGCTTCATTCCACATATTGGTCGTAGCAGGAGCACGACCGTAGCTTCCGAGGGCAACCCGCTGGACGACGGTCTGAGCCCAACTGCACATGCCAATCCCTACTTTCAACATCAGGGCCCACCGGCTCTACGGCATCACGACGATGGCAGCATGCCCGGAACTCCGCCCGACTCGCCTTCGCTGCCGACAAAGATTGCCCCGGAGAACGCTCAGAATGGCGGCGGAGGAGGAAAGGAGGAGCTTGCGAGGAAGCTGAGGAGGGTGGCCAGCGCGCCCAATGCACAAGGGCTGTTCAAATCCAAGGGCAGCGGTAGCAGACCACAATCCGCCGAGGACGACCCAACTCCACTGCCTAAAATCAATGGACTTGGCCAGCATAGCAATTCCAGTGCCTTGAGCATGGTTGAGACTGTGCCGCAGAGCGACAGTCTGCTGCCACCTGGACTTGAGGGTGCCGTGACGCCTGGGAAACTGCGAAATAGCATCGCCTTCAGACGAACATATAGCAGTAACAGCATCAAAGTCCGAAATGTGGAGGTGGGACCTGGCAGCTTTGACAAGATCAAGTTGATCGGAAAGGGTGACGTTGGCAAGGTCTACCTTGTTAGGGAGAAGAAGAGTGCGAGATTATATGCCATGAAAGGTGGGAGCAGGTTCAACCGATGACATGGTGTTGTGCTAACAGCTATGCAGTGCTTTCGAAGAAAGAAATGATCAAGCGCAACAAGATTAAGCGTGCTCTCGCTGAGCAGGAAATCCTCGCCACGAGCAACCACCCCTTCATTGTAACTTTGTATCACTCCTTCCAGTCAGAGGACCACCTTTATCTGTGCATGGAGTATTGCAGCGGAGGGGAGTTCTTCAGGGCTCTGCAGACCAGGCCGAACAAGTGTGTGGATGAGGATGCTGCCAGGTTCTATGCCGCCGAGGTCACCGCAGCTTTGGAGTATCTGCACCTGATGGGATTCATCTACCGAGACTTGAAGCCCGAGAGTGAGCTTTTGTCAATACACGATTATCATTTAGTGCTAATGTTCTTGTTTTAGACATCCTTCTGCACCAGTCTGGGCACATTATGCTTTCAGACTTCGACTTGTCCAAGCAGTCTGACCCTGGCGGTGTTCCGGGTATGATTCTCGCGGGAGGCCGTAACGCCAGTGGCGGTATTTCTAGCAACCCTTCGCCAAATAACATGCCTACAATCGATACGAAGAGCTGCATAAACAACTTCCGGACAAACTCTTTTGTTGGTACGGAAGAGTACATCGCACCTGAAGTTATCAAGGGTTGCGGCCACACGAGTGCTGTCGATTGGTGGACACTCGGCATTCTTATCTACGAGATGCTGTTCGGCACAACACCTTTCAAGGGCAAAAATCGTAATGCAACCTTTGCCAATATTCTAAGGGATGAGGTGCCGTTCCCGGAAGGATCAGGCGCGCCGAACATTTCAAAGTAAGCTTCGAACCTCCCTACCTTACTGTTCGCCTAGCAAGCTAACTCAAAGTTCCAGCCTTTGCAAGTCCCTCATCCGAAAACTTTTGATCAAGGACGAACTGCGACGACTTGGTTCTCGTGCTGGAGCCTCTGACGTAAAGTCACACCCATTTTTCCGTTCAACATCATGGGCACTACTCCGGCACTCCAAGCCACCAATCATCCCAAACACTGGCCGCGGGGTTGATACCATCAATTTCAGAAACGTAAAAGAAAGCCACAGTGTCGACCTAGGGACAAACAAGGGCTTCGGTGTGTCCGCTAGCAAGATGAAGGGTGTACCGCTCGACTCAGGATTGGATACACCTGGCGGGGAGATTGTGGATCCTTTCGAAGAGTTCAACAGCGTCACACTGCATCATGATGGAGATGACGGCGGTGACCATCAAGATATGAACGGCAATGGACATCGGTAGCCTTGGCGCACGCGCCATAGTAGGGAGCCGCGTGGAAGGGTTAAGTTGTTGAGGAGGAGGAGGAGGAGGACATGCATGGGACAAAACATCATTATCGACCTGAAACGACTCTCGCATGACATCCTCTTCAGGCCCTGGGAGAGGCTGTTGGCGAGAAAGAGCTACCACGACTCGGTTTTTGTAAATATTGCACAGTGGCTGGCGTTTAGCGGAGAAGATTCTCGGGTTCTGGTTTGTGTAGGGACAGGGTCGGTCTTGCCGAGCGGACCCAAGGCATGTGCAAGCGGAACTGTACTGCAACGATTATACGACCTTGAAAAGAACTTTGCCTTAGGATTGCTAGATCTATCTTTTCCTTTGCATTAAAGTGCTTTCTGAAGCGTGACGTGTTGATGCCAAGCATTCGCGTCGATCTCGCGTCTTTGACTTCTTTCCTGAGGAACCAACTTTGAAATCCAAAGACAAACACCTCCACGCAATCAACATTCCGCCTAACCACAATATGGACCATGATTACAACGCCGACTCCTCCATCGCGCGTCGAGAAGCTCAAGATGGCGAGGACTCCCTATCACCACTCGAGCAAGAAGTCTTAGACGAGTATGCAAAACTCGTCGGCAACTTGGACGATGTACGCGAACCTTCTTCACCAACGTTTTGCAAGCTCTGACTTTGATGTGAGCAGTTAGCTGGACTTCTCGCTGAGTTGGCGGCGAATCCTTCTGCAGAAATCTTGGACTCGTTGAGAGGCTTGGAGAGGAAGACTACGACAGTTTTTACGCTGTTAAAGGCTAGTGTTTATAGCATTGTCCTGCAACAGGAAATTGCAGATGCGGATGGGCGATAGTGGGTTGGTAAATGGTCTTCAATGTGCATGTCGAAGCCGGGTGGTGCTGATACCTTCCGGTAGTGATACGGCTTATCTTTCTGTTAATTTAGCGAGGCGTTCGGGGCTTTGACTAGCTGGGAAGCATTCTGGTCTGGCATGACAATCATACCTAGATGGTCTGCTATGCCGTATCTTCGATCCGAGGTGCCCTCGTCAGGTGTCAATCATCGGTGAAGACGTACAGTTCTTTGCTCGAGCTTGCACCACTGCAGGATCATCTTGGGTTTGCGATACTGTAGCACAATAAGGAACACGATTATTACAGTCAGCCATAGTATTATCGCACGAAGTTGGTGAGATGAAGACGGCGAGGGGTTTTATGTTGCGAGTTCATATTCGCTGAGCAGAATGCGATGCGCCGCATGGGTATCATTGTTCCGAACACCACCTGTTCTGGCCTGTCTCTTTGACTCCCAAACGCCATTGCTTCCATCATGACCGCCGTTATTGTTATCATAAGGATCATCCTTTCCATCATTACTTGCCTGTCTTGCCATGCGATCATGTCATGTTCTCGCCTCCCTGCGTCCCTGTGTCCCTGTCTGCTCTGTGACCTCCACCGATTCGCTAAAGCAATGTGCTGCGTGATGTGTGCAGGGAGCAACAAAGAGAACTATACCTTTGCGTAGCTTGATCAGTGTGACAGCTGCTCAGATACCGGCATCAGGACCGGCGACGACAGTGGCACGCTTGGCGCGCTTGTTGCTGGCGGGTGTAGAGACCTTGCGGCCGCCCTTTGACGGAGCTAGAAGAGTTAGTGGAGTCAACAGGTGGGGGACAGATGGGAAGATTCGTACTCGTAGGCGGAGTGAATTCTTCATCGGCGTTACTCTCGCGCTTGAGGCCGCGCTTGGTGTTGAGTGGAGATTCCACGCCAGAGTCATCCGGGCTGCTCTCGCTGAGGGCTTGCTCAAGAGGCTTGAACTTTCGCTTGTCGCCAAGGACAGTCTTGTACTCAACACCGGCGGCGGCGGCAGCCTCCTTGTTGAGTTCGTCCCGCTTCACCTTGCCAACATTGCCACGCCAGTTGGCGACCTTGCGCGAGACGACATGAGCAGGTGACGTGGCGAGGTCGTCGAAGCGCAACATGCGGACGAGATCGAAACGAATGACTGCGTAGTTGGTAATAGCTTGGACAATCTAAGGATGATCAGCGTGCTTCTGTGGCGAATTGAGGGCAGGTACTTAGCCGGACTTACTTGCATAAACCGAGCCGAGCAGCACTTGTCAGGTTCAGAGATGCGGAAGCCCTTCTTGTACCCTAGCTTGTGGATGTCTAGCAATGCTTCAAGTAAGAGCCAGGCGGACACCTCTTTGGCGGTCGGGTTCTTGGCGATGTACTTAGAGACCTTCTCGTTCTGCTCGGTTTGATACTTGACCCAGCGGGCCTTCTCGCTGGTAGTTAGCGCGACGTTTGGCACCGGTCTGAATGCGCCATCGAAAGCGGCCATGATGGCTGCAACGTGGAGTTTCTTATTTGCCGCAACGGCCATCCAGTCATCGTGGTCGACTTCCAGCGGAGTGCGGCCAGACGCTTCAGCTTCAGCCTCGGCGAAGTTGCTGTACTGAAGTCTGTACAGCGGCACTGTTGGCATGTTGCGGCCACTGACTTGCGGAGATTGAGCCGGGGAGCTATAAGGTGGCGTCATGGGGCCGTGTGCTCTTAGCGCTGGGCTGTTGTCGATGCTACCGAAGCTGGCATTGGATTCAGAGAACGAGGCGCTGTGGCTGTTGTAAGCGATGTAGGACGCGGCGGCTAGCTCTGGGGCTGGCATGGCTGAATAAGGCGCCGTGTACATCATCGCAGGCAATGGCGTGTGCTGAAGGGACACGCCATGATTGGCGTAAGGGTAGCTGCTGTGCTGGTTGCCGTAGGGCGTGATGAGACTGCTGGACATGCGTGGGTAGGTATCGCGGCCGTGGCGCGACGACGATGGCGTGACGGGATTCGGACGAAGCATTGTTTCTGAGTCGATGTTGTACTCTGGGCTTCCAGTCGTGGTGATGTGATTGTTTTGTTCGTAGTGAGGGAAACTTTCGTAACCAGGACAGTCGTTGTAAACATCCATTTCGGGGACTGTGCTTTTGACCTTGACTTTTGGCTTTGAGTATGCTTGCTTGCTTGAGCTGTGGGAATGCGATTTGTGAAGCGGTGATGTTTGAGAAGGAGCTGAGGTCTTTCGTGAGTGACCGAATGGTTTTAATGGTCTTCTGGAGCTGGATAGCATTCCCAGGCATTGTCGACAAATTTCTATTGTTCGAGTGCATTTCCAGCATGGGCCAGAACAGTACAATGGGCGAATATTTTCTCGATTGTCAATTATCGAGGCCGGTTAGCGGGGCGGAGAAGCGAGCCCGGGCGGGAAGGGTCCAAGGCCCAAGTGTCTCTCATGGGCCGGCTCACTTAACAGGCGTTCAGTGAGCGACAGTATCCAGGGGAATGACGAGCTCGAGATGCCCGCTTTCTTCTCCATCGGACCTCACCACGGTTGGGATGTCTTGACAGCGGCGGAGGAGCGCAAGCTTGAATCGTCTCCGCAGTTTGTAGCGGCCTTCGACGCTAATTTTCCGCCCAGATATCGCTGGAAAGATCAGAGAGTCCCAAGAAAGTGGTAGCTCACGGCATGAAGTGACCTGGGTCCCCGGAGAAGTCGACGTCGTCGCAGAGGTCGCGCACTTGCCTTTAGATTGTGTCGTAGGCGAACACAGAAGTCAGTCTGCGATACCTCGGATCTCCGCCACCTTTCTACATCTCATACTGCTTCTCGGACGCCAGCTCGGACACTTCAGGCGTGAGAATACAGCCGACTGCCCGAACATGAAGCCACGGATGCTGAGATGGATCGGCCGTCGTTATCGCGCAGTATGGTGTGCTGTCCTTACTTCATGGCCGGATCCAACGGATTTGATGGCGCGCTGATAGCCAAGTAGCATAACTGTTATGGTAATGCTACATTATTCTTGCGAGCATATCGGGACAAGCAGACCCACAGTAAGCGTACTGCTACATTATCTGCTTGTTTGTTCTTGGCAAATAAGGTGAGGATAATAAGGTCATAAGACGAAAAGCTGCAGGAATGCAGTTTTGTATGATCTGACTGAAAGGCAGGTGACATTGTTCACTTACTGCTTATTTTTTCCGAGCCGATATGGCCGCTGAAGCCGCTTGAGAGGCGGGGCGAGTCACATTGGAGAGCATTACAAGGAAGAAACGATCACTTTCTCCTATCACGACTGCAGAAGCTGCATAATTTGAGCAGATGAATATGAGACTGTTGATAATCGGAGCGAAGTGAAAGTTGAGGTGAGGTCAATTCACCCAGACTAAATGTCTTGGCAGATGTGCGTGCCGCTCCTTCCCTTCCCCTTCCCTTCTTGCTTTACCCCCACGACACCTCTGTCCTCACATCTACATGGATCATGCTCTTTTTCCAAGTCTCTATGGAACGAGTTTGTAAAGGGTAGAGCAGTGGAGTCCTTCGCCGCTCTTCGAGCCGCATGTGTTTAATGCCCGTATTTACTATACGAGGCACTTCGACACTAAACTAACGTATTTAGGGTAGAAGCTGTTTTCTTAGGAAGCTGTTAGCGTGTAAAGCTAACTAATTATATAATCAAATACTATTAAATAGGCCTATATTACTCGTACGGCTAGTCCCGTTACGGGTTTTTAGACTTTAGATAAATACCTACTATTAAACTACTATTAAACTACTACTATTAATCGACGCTTATACTATAGCTACTAACGTAATATAGACCGATCTATATCGAGCCGATAAGGAGGCTATAATAGATAGGGCTCTAAAGGAGTAGTTCTAGGGTAAGTAGCCTAAAATAATCTACTATAGTAAGAATACTAGTATTCTATATTCGACCTTCCGTATACGCGCTATTAGTATCTACCGTAACCGTAAATAGGCGTACGAACACGAGAATAGGCTATTAGGTCTATTAAGAGCTACTTTAATAATATACTATAAGCGTTATATTAAGATAGGGTTTCTACCGGTATATAAGATAGTTAGATAGTAGGCCTAGTAGCTTCTTAAGATATAGCCGGACTACGACGACTCTAAGTACCCTATTAGCGTAGATTAGCTATCTCGCTAGATATTAGA
>MWSQ01001105.1:0-32945 GCA_002116395.1 Ramularia endophylla | reverse complement strand
CTTCCTACCTAACGATAAGAATAAGAGCTAATATTAATAGGATATATATAGTATCGATAGTAACACTAAGAAAACGCGTATAACAACACCTTTTAAAATGAATATAGATTTACGCGACTCTAGAGGACGCGATAAGGGCGTTAAGCCTACGGAGAGCCTACTATATTATCTAGACCTACTAAAATAACTAGGTTAGCAATACCGAGGGTAGCGTATAGCCGGATTACTTCCCCTAGGGCATCTTGAAAAGCCTACCTCCGAGTTGTAAACCTAGTTTAATAAGACCATAAGAGCCGTCTGGCTCATTTACTTCTTTTTAGCAAATTAAGGTTTAGAGTTTCTTGTCAATTGAATGACTACCTTTTCATGAACGCTACCATCTAACATGCGAACGCTTGTGACTGCCAACTTTGTTGAAGTCTACTTTGATTAAATAGACGTATTAGATCTAGCGCGTATCCGCTCGCCAAAAATCCCAAACAGAACCGGGACTGGAGCAAGACCAAGTGCCAGAAATGCAAGCATGGAGTTTCCCCAGCCCAAACCAAGAGCATCATACACTTGCAGCCCACATAGAGGCAACAAAGCACCAGCCAAGCTGCGAAGTACTGTAGCCGCTGCAATCGCACTCGCCGCGTAGACTGTGTAGGTGTCTACCAGATATGTTTGAATACACATCACAATGATGATCATCCCAACACTAGTAAAGGCAGTACCAATCTGTGCTACCATCCAATGTGTATGGTAGTGGGTTCCCCATCCATAGACGAATAGTCCAGCTGGGATGAAGAGACTACCAGGAAGTACCATATAGAGTGGCAAGCGATCTTCTGGCTGCGGTTTCTGTCCGTTTGCAAGCTTTCTCTTTACTGCTCTGTCGCTCAATGCAGCTGAATAAGCGAGACCGATGAGCGTTCCTACACCAGATCCAATGAACGATAATCCTGCAGTGCTTGTGTCGAATCCGTAGTTATCCTGAAAGACAAAAGTGAATGTGGTCTAATGTCGCAGCTTGTTAGTCCAGGCTGGCGCAAATATTGAACATGAGAGGTGCGGCGGCTCACAAAGAGTATGTACATCAGACCGTATAAAACGGCCACGTAAAAGCACATCATGGAAGCCATTGGTGAGAAAAGCAATATCTTTATCGGCCGGACGATGCTTTGCATCACCAGCTAGGTCAAATGTCAGTGGACTGCTTGTTGATCCCTTGTTTGTGGTTGAAAGCATTCATTTACCTGTTTGGGAGTCAGGTCGCGATCACTTTCCGTTCGTGCTATCCAGCTGGAGTTTCCAGTTTGTTTTCTCAGTCGAGCGGCCTTCCGCTCTAGAATGATCGCAGCGGAGGTTTCTTTCAAGATCACAAAGCAGGCTATCGTGGCAACTCCACCCTGTCTCAATTAGCCCTCGGCGTGGCAATCTGCATGAGCCAAACTTACCGCTATTGCAAGGACATAAAATACCCAT
The DNA here is from genome assembly GCA_002116395.1 of Ramularia endophylla. Lineage (NCBI taxonomy): Eukaryota > Fungi > Ascomycota > Dothideomycetes > Mycosphaerellales > Mycosphaerellaceae > Ramularia > Ramularia endophylla. The sequence goes on along the minus strand of MWSQ01001105.1, from coordinate 31,478 downwards.
CTCCAGCCTGCTCCCTGCACTAAGAAACCGCCACAGATTGGACCTATTACAGGTCCGAAAATCGGGCCCGTACTCCAGATCGCCATCCAAAATCCTCTTCTTTCTTGTGGAATCATGTCGGCGATGGTAGCGCTACCAATTGTTACAGCACCAACCCCTGCCACGCCAGAAAGGAATCGGAAGGCTAGAAGCATGCCTGTGTTGACTGAGACTGCGCTAATCACCGTAAAGATTACGGAAAGTATGTTGCAGACATGGTATACAGGATTTCGGCCGATGAGCTCACTTATAGGAGCTACCAAGAGTGGACCTAATCGATGGTTGTTAACACTTGATGAAGTGATCGAGAAGCAACGGCAGGAGGTGACTCATTTCAGTCAGAGCGTAATGATACGACGGCTGAGTTGACATGCCTTCCTAAACCTGCTTACCAAAAGCGAAGCCCAATACGTAGATTGAGACTACAAAGGTCGCAAGAGTCTTGGAAGTGGTCTTGAATTCTTCCATTACCTCCGGCACGCCGGGTGCAAACATGCTCGATGCCAGTGGTGTCAGAAACGTTAAGAAGGAGATGGTCCCTATTATTGATGCCTTTCGTGTCGTACTCCAGCTCTTTGGATTCTCCGGGTCTTGATCTGTTGGCTCTTCCCAGAAAACTGTGAATTCGTCCGAAGATCCATGGGTGCTTGAGGTGTGATTCTTTCTAAGTTGAACTTCTTCTTCTTCTTGTGCTAACGTGGCTTCGTCGCCGGAAGTTCTCGCCGGAGTACTTTTCTCAGGCAAGTGGTCCATCGCAATCCGACAAGATCCGATAATTCCTTACGATCGTTGCGCAGTTGTGAAAGAGGTCGACAGTTAGTTGGTGCTGGAAATCTCGGTGGCATATACCAACTTGCACAGCAGGGATACTCGGTATCGGAACGAGAGTTGGCGTCCGAAAACACCATGATCCCTCCATCCCATACATATCAAAGTCTTGGCTTTCTCAAACGCATTCGCGCCGCGTCCGATTGTGTTGAAAAGGGTGCATACCCGATAGTATCCTTTTGTGGACTGCTCGGTTTCGCTTCCATCTGCACTGAAGCGATATACGGTGTGACTGGCAGTCGCAAAGCAGCCAACTCGCATTAGCCGTCTAGTGTGCATTGCATGTGGTTCCTCAATCTCATTGAATCGTTTCTTGAGATCATTGGCGAAAAGCAGAGCTTCGACCTCGAGCGAGCTATAGTCGGGGATTTCTTGGCGCACGTTTCTTTCACCTGGCACCACGGCAGAGCCGACAGACAACAGACAAAAGGCTTCGCGCAGCCATCGGAGTGCCAAGCGCCTGCCGCCAAGACTCTTTCACGGGAATACTCGATGCAGCGTCTTGACAGGTCGGACTGGAATCCGCTCGAGACCGGACTGTCAGCCGCTACCTGTTCGCCTCGACTAGATTGGTCAGTATCCTTGCTGAGCTGAGGCTGTCTGGATGCCGCATTCTCGAGCCGCTGTAGAAAACTAACTCCCTATCCACACAAGAGAGCAAAGTAGGGAAGTGAAGAAAACAATGTATTCCACAGTGTTCTGTGGTAAAGTTATGAAATGTGGCATAAGTATGTGTTGCAGCTGACCGCGACACATTCTGGTCAGATTGATCGAAGAACACATGCAGCACCATTCTTAAGCACTGATGTCAGATGTTGAGTAGATGCAAGCATCCGAGGGTCCAGAGCTGACTTGCTCAGGTTCGTTGCCTGGAGAATGACAAGTCAGTATAGATCGCAGCGTGGAACAGGGAGTATTCAGTTGTCATAGTCAACTCTGAGAGCTTTCGGGCCTATCGGCTCTGAGGTGAGGAGAGTATTGAAATTGCATACCTGGAGTGGTGCCTTCGTATTCAACCTTCAGAGCAAGTTAGCGGATATCCGACTGAAACGCTGTTCAGCAAGGCTTACACAAACATCGTCAACACCAGAAGCGACAATGTTGGTAAGGGTAGCCGTATCGCCAAAGTTGGAGTTGATGCCAACCAGAATGCTGCCTTCTGCGGCATTGATGTTATCCATAATTACGTGCCTCTCGAGACTAGCCTTGCAATTACCACAGGCGCGGTAAAGTTTTCCGAAAGAATCGACGGTGAATCCACTGACTGACAATGTGCCTGCTCCGTTGTGCTGAAGCACTTTATCTTCCTACTCATGAAATCAGTGCCTGCCGGCAAGCGATGGTGAGAACGGCCTTACAGCTCCAAAAGCGCCACCACCAATGATGTTGGTAGTAGCACCAGCATCTTGCTCCTTGATCGTGAAGGCATCTTCGCAAACCGCAGACCACCAGACATTAGTGAGTGTACAGGCGCCAAAGCAATGAATACCCTCAATTTGGTTGGGACCGATAATCACGTTAGATAGAGAGCCGCCGTCCTGAGGATTGATAATCATAAGTCAGTAGATGTCACACGAAGAGCAAGTTCGTTTGAATCAGTACTCACCTCAATCTCGAAGACCGCGTCACTATCGTCGCCCTCTGTCTGGCCGGTGCATGAAGTGCCGCGGTCGAACATCACCATGCCTCCGTCGAATGACTTGCCCGCGGCAATAGTCTGCACGGCGGAAAGAGCGGAGGAACCAGACGATGCTGGGAGGCTTCCTCCAGCAGCCGAAGCGGTAGCGGTGGAAGCAGAAGTCGTGGCTGCGGCTGCTGCGACTGCCGTGGAAGCAACATCTCCTTCAGTTGTCGTAGAGGATTCATCTTCGGGGGTGGAGGACTTGACCGTGGCTGTCGACGAAGTGTCTTTGTCTTCATCTTCGTCCTCTCCTGAGGAAGAAGTCTTCGTCGAAGCCTTGGTAGTGGAAGCTGACTTTGCCCGGACGAACAATCCAGTAGGAGCGGCGAATCCAGCGCTCATTCCTGTCGGGAAAGCCGCTGTTGCAGTGGGGAAGCTGCCGGAGCCTGCAGCCGGAGCAGCAACACTACCTCGGAAGTGCGAGGGATATTCCCAGCGAAGACGTGCTGGGGTTGCTTCAGTTCCCATGGCGAATGCCAAAAGAGCAACGGAGATGTACTGCATTTTGAATGTACTGGATGGTGTATGCGTTGCGAGAAGAAATCTGACTTTCAAATGCAGTGCCGATATCAGAAAAACAAGAAAGGGCAAGCGACCAGTCGCTGGGTAAAGAACGTAATGGCACACGAATGAAGCTGTTGACAGTTTGTGACGAGAAGGGACAAATACTTACCAGACGGTCAGCCTGCTTTGTAGCCCTTCGCAACGGCACTTCGACTCTCTACGCAGAACCCGCCAGCGCTGCAAGTCCACAGATCCTGTCGACCTAGCTCTGTGACTACTCTCATCTCACCAAAGGCAGAATGTCTTGATAGGTCAACAGACCGAGTAGTTTTTCGCTTGAAACGGTCGAGAGAAAGCTTGTCAGTGGAGGCCAAGAGAACTGGGAGTGAGCCAAGCTTTATGCAACGGTATGGTCGTGGTGAATATATTGAAGTTCGCTTACGAGGCGCGGCGATGATGAAGGCGAAACAACTAGGGGAATTGTCCGCTTCAAGGATTTTTCCGAGAAACCGTTCGACAATCCAGAGTCGTTTGCTTCGAGCAAGGAGCTCGCCGGGAGGCTTGGTCCTACCTGCCATTGCCATAGTTATGGTCTTGTTGGTAGATGGGTGCTTCTGCAGACTCGTCTGAGACCTCGGATTGATGGGAGCATCCCTTTTGGCGGCAACATGCGTCTAAGCATCGGGAGGCTGTAGAGTTCATCGAATTGCCCTTGCTATTCATTGTACGGCTGAATATAGTCATGATGAATGAGTGTCGACCGCTGCTAATCATTCATGGATTATTTGCAGGCTTGCTGGCGTCGACCTACGTCAACATCAAGCAGGCCATCCGCGTGTTGCTTTCTGCGCTCCTTGCACAGCCGCTTAAGAAGAGCTTCAACATCAATCAACCCATGAGGTAGAAGAAGATAGGCCGTCGGGAGCAGTATTATAGCCTGGCAACGGATGGAATGTCGATTGTATCAAGAGTCAAGACCCGGACACTGAAACCAGAAGATCGGGAATTCTTGACAGGAGTGGCAAAATGATCTCGCCGGCGGATGGTTTCCACCGAACAGATTGACCTCGCGGTAGTTAGATTCCAGCCCCACGTGGTTTCCAGTTGACAGCCGCGGCGGAGCATTGTGATGTACATGAGCACGACGTGCACCATATCCGAAACGTCACTCAAGTTGGCCCGCTAGAACGTCGGGGCCACGCAGACTCCAGCTGTCCGGGTAGAACTACAGGGCTGGGTGGCTGTGCCTGTGCCTGTGTCACTAGGGTCGAAGGTCAGCATGGCCTGGATGATGTCGTGAAGAAGGAAGGTACCTTAAGCATGTGTAAGGGGAGGAGCTGATGTCGATGGATTGGTTACATTAGTTCTAGTTTGGATTTACACTTTTGATGGCTCAATTTGATGGATGCCCTTGATGCCCTGAGCCGAGCCGAGACATATGATTGCTCCCTGCCTGGCATCTGACGTACCTTGGTTCTGGTCTGCTGTCCCGTAAACATGCACATAAACATGCCCGCTCATCACTAGATTGATGGCGGAACCGCAGGAGCAGGCCGAACAGGCACTCAACCCGCTGGAGCCCGCACTGAACCTCATTCCCGTATGGCCGCTTCCTACAAGGCAGAAAATCAACGCTGCAATGAGAGAAGACAACACATAGCTAACACGCAGCCTGCTCACAGGTAGGTTTGAAGGAAGCGGCGCTCGACTCGCCCACGTTCCGTGCGACGTCGCTGCACTTTTCCGACAACATCGATGCGGTCGAACGATGGCTAGAGGGATATGTCAAGGCAGCAGCGAGGTTGGTGGCCGATGTAGCAGCGCTGGAGGCCACAGTCAACCAATTCCTGGGCCAGTCCACGCCGCCAGCCCAGATCAGTGAGGCCGTGCTAGATCATGACTACACCTTACTTGCTATGCGCAGATATGGGGAAGGCACACGAGATTTCTGGCAGAGCACGCTACGAGGAGCGAAGCGCTACGACAGCGCTGTCGTGGATCCGATCAAGAGTTTCCTGAACAACGACCTGCGCACCTTCAAAGACGCCAGACGAGCACTGGACAGTGCGCAGAAGGGCTTTGACGCGGTCATTACACGCTATCTGGCTCAGAGCAAGACGAAAGAATCGTCGTCGCTGCGAGAGGACGCGTTCCAGCTGCACGAGGCGCGAAAGATATATCTGAAATGTAGTATGGACTTCGCCGTGCAAGCTCCCCAGTTACGAGCTTCGCTTGACCGTCTGCTTGTCAAGATATTCTCCGAACAGTGGAAGGAGATGCGTGCATCGCGTGAGGCCAGCGCCGCCACTTTCACCAAGTGGAGTGGCGAGATGGAGCGTGTGAGAGGTTGGAGCAGGGAGATGGAGAACTCGGAGCGCGCTTTCAAGCGGGAGCTCCTGTCAGCACGACGCCAAATTGAGGACACAGCCGAGAACATGTTCAGGCCGTCGAGGGAGCTCGAGGACTACGCTGCGTCCACAGTGCCTTATCTGGGCACTGGTGCAACTTCGGCTGTGGGTACTGGCAAGGCTACACAGGAGAGGTCTGAAAAGCAAGGATGGCTCCTCCTTCGCACGGTCACGGGCAAGCCTGCGAGAACGGTGTGGTCTCGACGATGGTTCTTCGTGAAGAATGGCATCTTCGGCTGGCTCGTACAAGGAATGAGATCCGGTGGTGTGGAGGAAAGTGAGCGTACGGGTGTTCTATTGTGCAGTGTTCGCCCAGCCTTTCAAGAGGAGCGTCGCTTCTGCTTGGAAGTGAAGACAAAGGACAGCAGCATCATCTTGCAAGCGGAGACCCAGCAAGAATTGACAGAGTGGATCTCAGCTTTTGAGATGGCCAAGCGAAAGGCCTTGGAGAATCCAGCAAGCACCGAGGCATCGAACGGAACACCCGGCATTGATCCAGCCTTTGCCGTTAGCCAGCCTTCAGCACCAGAATTTGCTGCCAAGATTGGCGAAGGCCACTTGCCGCAAGGGAGTGAGGAGGCTGGACTGACAGTGCCCGAGCGTGAAGGTACCGGCCTGAGCACCCGCGCCAGCGTCGATATAAACCCATCTCGCCGAGTCCTGAGCTTGGAGAAGGAGCCTGAAGGCGTCCGAGAAAGCATACGCGAAGGCACTCGTGATCACGCTGCGCGCATCATTCAGAAGCTGGACCTCCATAAGCGTTCAACCGCCTCGCCGCAGTTGAGTCAGGCACCCGCGCCTGGAGGCATCGCATCACTGATCTCAGCAAGCCATAACATCTTACCTGTCGGACCAGGCTCTCCTCCCCAACCTGTCATACAAGAGGGTGTGAAACGCAATTTCACTCTACCCACTGGCATAGTACCGACCAGCATACCCACAACCACGCTCGCACCTTCGACATTGGTCAATCCGCCCGCGGCTACGAACTTAAGTCACACTGCCGTTGTTGTCGGCGGTGAGAGAGGCATCAGTCTAGGGCGTGCGGACGGTTCGGGCATGCCGTCGGGTATCTTGGCTAACCTGTGGGGAAGCAGTAATTGGGGATATGTTAATCGCTTAGGGGATGAGCTCAAGCCGCGAAAGGCCATATCGCAGCCCAACAGTCCTGCGCTACAGGCTGCGACTGTCTCGCAAGACGACTCTATTGTCATGGAACCTACGGCTGACCCTCTACAACATTCCACGTCACTTACTACGGACATTGATGCTTCTCCCGGGCACCGCAAGACCTACAGTGTTGGACCTGCAGCTCTCGCAGTCAAGGCTGCTGCGGCCGTGGAGGATGGTGCGGATGAGTATCCCAGCTACTATCCGTTGCCTCTCAAAGCACAGAATGCGCAATTCCACATGCTTTTCCCAACTGTTCCGAGAAGCGAAAAGGTCGTGCTTGTCTTCCGTGCGACCTGGAACCCAAACGAACAGCAGGAGTTCCCTGGGCGAGTCTATGTCACAGAGACGGAGATATACTTCTTCTCAAATCATCTAGGTCTTGTGTTGATTACGGGCGTGAGCTTGAGTTCAATCAGCGAGGTGACAGCAGCACCAGGCCGCGACTGTGATTTCCTCTACCTACACGTTGCAGAAGATAGTACTCGTGTGGGTGATGTTCGAAGGACCACGATCAAGGTCTTCTTGGAGCCATTGAGACTTTTGCAGCGACGACTGAACCTCTTGATTCGCAATGCGGAAGCTGAGAGCCCGGCGCCGCTTGAGGATCTCATCAAAACGTTGATCAAGATGGAAGTTGACCAACCCCAGCGGAGCTCAAGTGTTGACAGCTGGGAGGAAGTCGCCCACGAAACGGAACACAACAAATCCGGCGACCCGAGCACTCCCCAAAGGAGTCAGTCTCGAAGTATCAAAGCCAGTCTTCGCATCGACGGTAACCTTTACGGTGAGACTGCCAAAACAGGCAGAGAGATCCAACGATTCAAATTGCCGGCTCAGCCAGTGCGCTACGCTCCACAAGGCATGCAAGCAAACATTGCCCGCGACTTTAATGTCAGCGCCAAAGCTCTCTTCCACGTCATGTTCGGCGACAAAAGTGCGGTATTCCAGCTGCTCAATTGCAATCGGTGGTCGACTATCATAGTTCAAACCTCATGGACAAAATCTCCTATCGGTGGCCAGTGGATGAGGACTTTCTCCAATCAAGCTCATTCCACCGACACGTCTCCTCCTGCAGCCGATGTTCAGACTATCGACATCTTCAACGACCATCTCTGCTATGTCATTACTAATGTGAAACAACCCCATCGGCTGCCATATGCTTCACAGTTCGTCCTCACAACCAAGATCGTCATTACGCACACCGCAAAGTCCCGCTGCAAACTTGCCATTTTCCAGAACCTGGTTTGGCGTAAAGAGCCTAAGCTCGGCTACATCAAGCATCTGATCGAGCGTCAGGCGTACAATTCCCTGGAGGCGGATGCTTTGGATCTATCAACCGTTGCGCAGGACCAGGTCTCGAAGCTGGGAAGCCACAGTAAGACTAACAAGGCCGTGGACATTTTTGGAAGTATTGGACTGCAGACAACGCCACAGGCTGTACAGATCGATGGGACTCAATTACCGAATCTTGGAAAGTCACTTGAGGCTGTCAAAGCAGGACAGGCGGCTCCGTCGAGTCTCGGTGCGTTGGTAATCAACGATGTCTTTGCGCGCGCTTTGGGAGCTGTGAGCATGGTATTTGATGTCTTTGTCGCGTTGGGCAAGGGAGTGGTAGCTTTGTGGAGTGCACATATGTTCCTCGTTGTAATTCTGGCGATCTCTGGATTGTGGAATGGTTGGCATTCCTGGAGGGATGGCGTGGGATGGTGGCGTGAGCGTGGTACTACCAAGTTCATGAACAGGATCGGAGTGGGGTCGGAGATGCAGCTATCGAAGGCTGTGTGGTTACGAGATATCGAGGAGCTTGTGAGGCCTCCGCATGTGGTAAATGAGTCTATGAGTGTAATGTTGGATGGGAAGAGGAGTTGTCGGACGACTTTTGGGGAACAATTGGCGCTTTCGAGCTCTGTCTCTGTTGGAGAGGACCCCCCGGGTATGAAGAGGTTGAGGCTTTCGAGGGAGACGATGGCGAGGAGGAGGCATGATCTGATGGTTGCGTTGAGGGTCGTAAATCGTATTGAGAGGGGTGTGGTGTTAGCTGAGTGGGAAGAGTGGGTTAAGGGTGAGGAGAGGAAGTGTAGACAGGTGGAGGGTATGCTTAGGTTGAGAGACGAGACCGGCGGACCGGCAAAGTCTGAGGCTGAGTTGGATGGGGAGCTCGGAGACAGTTTCAGGGATTACTGTTCCAGCTGTCGAACAGAGATGGCCGAGTTTGGCAGTGAGAACGGCGAGGGTTGGCTGTTAACCTAACGCTCTGGTATGAATGACTTGATTTGCAACTGGTCGGTTGCTATCACTCTGGCGCTGCCTTGTCTTGCTTCGTTTCTTGTGCTGTTTCGAGACTTGCGCTTTCTCGATGTGTTTGAGAAGAAACACCGTGTCTGCGCACACCCAATCGGGTAGTTAATAGTGCTCTGTCACGAGTCACTCCAATGTTTTCAAGCACCACCCGGTCGTGTCCATGTTATCGCAAAATGCTCATGCACAGGCTATTGAGTTTGGTTGGAGTGATTCACCCTTGACGATTATGTCAAACTCCGTAGAAAAAGATGACAAACACCATGCTCGCCCGCCAAGTTCAAAGACATAACAAACCACCCGTACTCCATCAACCGCCATCAACTCCGTACATGGGTTGCATTGTGAACACTGCGACCGCATGAAAGACTTACCCCAACCCTAACCCTAAAGCGCAAGTCCTCTCCCAAAACAAGTGTGAGATCGATACTCTCAAGCATCGCCGACTCTCACATTGACATCCCCACTAAAGCTCTTCATACACATGTGGCCTGCCCCAGTTCCCTTCCTCGCCCTGACATGTCTCAAAATTGGCAGCAGCTCTTGTCCCTTAATGATCTCCACACCTTCGCCTTTGATCGAAATGCCACCACTGCTCGTAGCACCATCGATAGTACCTTCCCATTGCTGTGGATAGACAATGTCAATTGCTCCGCTCATGGAAGTTGACTTGTGTTCGGAAGTGAAAATCGATCCCGAGTGACGAGAGTAAGGAGGAAGTACCGTCAGTGTCGTTCTACCGGACTGGCAGTCAGTGTGGACAGTGGGCTGCGTCTCTGTATAATATGGCAATAGATCCGCATATATGCTCCCCGAAACAGTGTGCATGGTTGTCTCAGTACCAACATAACTCCCCACAATCGAACCAGAAAAAGCCTCTACCTTTGTCCGATAGTCGCGGGAAGGAATGTCTCCGGAGGCAGGAAAGTGGATATTGATAGTTCCGGAGGATGTGACAGCAGTAAACTCTGCAGGCACGATATCTTCGGGATCTGCCTCCTTGGGATCGACGGAGGCAGTGATGGTCCCGCTCACGGTCTTGAGGGATAGCAGGTCCCGCAATGCAAACTTGCCTTGTATGGTGCCCGAGATGAACTCGACAATTGTCCTGCGGCTCTCCCAGTAAGAGACCTCTCCCCTCCCACTTGTAGCACTAAAGGTGGAATCCCCGGTAACTCGCAAGTGCGATTGTTCTTCCTCATGAGACTTGCTGTTGAAAAGGCCATCTGCAACAACGATATCCAGATTTTCAGTCGAAACAACCCAGTTCTCGAGATTTACACCCTTTCGAATTTCCAGTCCTACAGACACACCCAAACAAGGTCTTGCGCCGGAACCTTCTCTTGATATCTGAAGGTCAGGCAGCTCGAGAGAGAAACCGTCGGGATCTTTCACGTAATTCGACCGAAGCACCTTGAACGGAGACGTGGTCGCATAAGCTATCCTTAGTCGGATGTCGACTTCCTGATCTCCTTGAGTAGAAGGTTGAATATAGATTGTGCCTTTGACATCTCCAGATAAATATCTTGATTCCATGCACTCCACAAAGCTGAAGTTACCGAGTGAGGCAAATTCAAAATATTGTGAGTCGCTGTGGTACTCGTAGGCACATTCGGAGGATGAAGGTGGGAAGTATGGCTTTGAAGGACTTGTGGGTGCCTTGATGGGATCGTTATCGTTGCCTTTGTCGGGAATCTTGGGCGTGACCGTTCCCCCGTCTGGATGCTTATGGCTACTACCTGCGCTTTGTGAGAGGAGAGTGATTAGAAGAATGACTGCAATGATGAGCACCTGAACAGGAAGGCAGGAGTGTTAGCGCGCGTCCAAGACAGTATTGCAGAGTGAGCGTAGCGTTCGCGACAAGTTCTCAACTCCCTCCTGGTGGTAAGACTTACAGTATTACAAGTAGACACCGGGCCACACCATCCATGACACCACCATCGTCGCTTGGGTGTACGGTCGGGTCTTTGTCCAAGGAGTCCAGACTCCTCATCGACCCCAACAGGCACAGCATCGCTCATACTCTGTTGTTGAGTGGCTACCACCGGATGACTGACAGCTGCTTGCGGTATACTGCCATAGGTAGGACGGTCCGCGGTAGCCGTAGCATAGTCGGGTGGGTTCATGTTGAGATTGGGAACATCAGCGTCGGACCAAGGCATTGACATTGCGGACAGAGCTGGTGAGCTCAGCTGTGAGGGCGGAGCTGCAAACGACATTCTCGTTCGCTGCTGCTCTGTTGCCGCTTCTCGTCCTTTTGATTCTGATTCCACTGCGTTTGAGGAGTTCTGAACGAATGCCTCGCTGGGATGCGATCTTTGTGCAAAGTAGCCATCTGTTGGAGTAAGGGACTCAACATCTGAGTCGTCCCCGTCCTCGAATACTGAGTCGCTGAGGTAATGATCTGGAAGATATTCTTGGTTCGCCATCTGATGCGCGATTAGGTCCTATTGCTGAGTTGTACGATGTCTTTCCCTCTTCTACGTTGTTGCCGGACGGTTCATAAGGCTAGGCAGCCAAAAAGTGACTGCATATATGCTTCGCGGGGTTGATAACCAAACGATCCAATGGCAAGAGCTCCATCGCTTGCATCTGCGAGACCAAGCTCAATCTGGTTGTGAAGGATGCTGATAGCGTTGTGAACCCCGAGTGAGGCACATGAAGTGCTACGAAGAAGAAAGTGCGAGACAGTACCAATCTAGCACTGTATTCCGCACTGAAGGACAGGAACGAGCGATGTTAGTTTCCAACAGTACCCAAGCGTAGGTCTCGTATGTTTTGAGAGAATGTGACTGTCTCGGCTGGATAGGACAAAGTCAACCCGCAAACTACTGACAACGGCATTCGGAGCTCGGTGTTGCAATGCCTGTACGTTGTGCATATACTTTGGTCTGATGGCCTGCGTGGGCTCTGGTCCGGCTGACAGTATCACTCAAGTAACAGTGTGATGCTTTGTAAGTGGGAAAACAGTCTTGCGCCTTTGCGCCTCGCTAAATCAATTAGTCTACCTTCTACAGCCTGACACGGCCACCCTCTGCACGGCCACCAAACAAACGTGAGATCGCGGAGCCGCTACTGCTTTGGTTGTTCTGCATCCACTTGGGCGCGGTGAACGCATTGCTGATATTGCTGAGCAACTCAGAAGATTCCACCGTATTCTTGACGCGCTCGCCAAAATCCTGGTAAAAATGTCTCGCGCTATCATCCTCTTCCTCTTCGTGGTTGGTGATTGAGTTAAACTGCCGATTGGCCTCTCGGTCGTGCTCATCCCGATAAATGGATCCTTCGTCCCTCGGCGTCCGGCGTGGAGGGGCTGAAGATGTTCCAGCAGTAGTCCGGCTGGTGCCACGTTCGATATCGAGAGAAGCTCCCCTGCTGGCCAGTCCAAGATTACCCTCGCCACCCCGAGCGTTGACTTCGCGCTCTATCAAAGCGCGACCTTCTCTCCAACCACCGGTACCGAAGCCTGATGGGTTCTCCTCACTTTCGTCCTCTAACATCCCGAATCCAAAGATGCCCTTGGCTTTGCCGTATAGATTGAACAGAGTCGCAATCACCGGGATGAGGAGAACGATTGGGAAGAAAGCGCTGAATCCCTGTCCTAGAGGAGTCAAGTTGATGAGCGCACCGAGGAAACGGAAAAACATCGTTTCCTTGTAGACAGCTGGAGGCATCATAGTAATGAAATTGTAAGAAAGTGGTACAGTTAGCTTCGCAACTTGCAGACTGTACCAACATGCACTTTCAGCATAAGTTTGACGCTTTACGAGTGCTCTGTTACCCCAGACTTTGACATCAGAGATGGCGTAGAGTGCACTGGTATCCATGTAAAGTAACCACAGAGCTGCCATAAACTGGCCTCCAAAGTTTACCTTGGCATTGGAATCCTGGTGGCGGACTATGCTGAGGCCAATCACCGAAAGCTGTGGTGCAAAGGACTTGACAATTTCGCTCCAAACGATGAGGATCGATCCCACGGCGAGTAAACCAGATAGCGAGATGCGAAGAGCAGGTATGACGTTCATGTGAAGGTGATACCTCATCGTAGGCGTCAAGAAGCTCAATCGTCCAATCCAAGAATCTCGTGTACGGCCAAAGTCGAGCTTCCCTGACGTTGCCGAGTCCAGAATAGTTTGTGTGTCTTGTGCTTGTTGGCATAAGTTTGTCCACTCTTCATCAAAGCGTGCTTTGCGATGCCGAGCTCGCTTCAGCTTGCGAGTCAAGTCCGCGAGGTAGCGATCTGTCACAACAGATGGTACCGCAGGGTTGCTAGATCGTGCAGCCGCAGCAAATCCAGGTCTCATGTCCGGGAACGAGGATGTATCCGCAAGATCATCAATCCACTCCTGCTGATCTCTGCTGGCGCCACCTTTGTGTCTTTTTAATTGTACGACGGTAGATTCCAAGAGCTCCAGCTTTTCTGTAGCCTCGTCCAGGCTCTCCTTGATCTTCGGCGCCTGGTTCTGCAGTCGCCGTAGCCGAGTGCTCACTTGCGCATTCCTGAACAGACGCCTGGGCAGCGCAACCAAGCCGTGTCCCATTAATCCAATTGCAAGCGTTAATCCCCAAGCATAGGCTAGCGCCATGACCAAGCCTTTGATGCTAGCAACGTGAAAGCCATTCTCCCAGATGAAGTACACCAGACCGAGGACCGCCGTTGATAGCACTATCAGCTGATAGCGGGCGTTGGTCCGGAGCGAGTCGATGATTCTACTCCTCGGCTCGCGGTATCCCGAGTCGCAGTATTCGCCCAAGAGCGGCAGCACAAACCAACTGAGGAGGAATGTGAGCCAGTATGTGATCCTCCATGTCACCAGGATGACCCGCTCGGGCAGCCACAGTGCGTGATTCGAGTCGTTGGTACCGGCGGACGCGAGATCGATGGGCACAAGCACAATGATGCTGCATGGGAGGGCCAACGCGAGGAATACGGGTACCAACAGGTACGCAGGCGTCGAACGCAGCGGCAGAAAGTGTCGGATCACCACAAGCACCAACAGTGCGATTGCGAGGACCGCGCTCACTGCAAAAAGATTTGAGCCCAGGGAAGACTCGGAGGAGGCCATGTTGATGGGACCTCGAGTGTTTTGCTGGTTTGTAGATCGTGTCGCTCTGTGGTGGTTCTTCAAGGTGCTCCCATTTTGACAACCACGAAACTCCTTTTCAACGCTGGAAACGGACTGTATGTAGAGAAGAAATGTCAGAGTCAAGAAATAATTGCTCTGCCTGCTTGCGACCTGGATGGAAGACGCGGTCTCGGTCTAGTAGGCAGATGACGAGGCTGAGGCTGAACAGGGATCGGATGTCGGATCACCGGCAGATTGATCAGGGCAAATCACAGGGCATGATGATTGACCAAGCCCCGCCGTCTCCGTATCTCCACTCGCCGCTGGCCGCATTGGCATGATAGCTGTTGTGATAGGCCGTCTCGTCACTCCGTTCCACTCGGATTAGACATCAACACTAACCTACGTGAAAATGGCCTTCTTCGAGTTCGCCAGAGCCGTCTGTGTCGACACTTACCAACATACGCATCAAACATGGCGCAAGAGATCAAACAGTGAGCAAGCATGGCGTTTCGCATCTTCACCCTCCAGTCAACACTAAGCAGCCCTCCAGATGGGTGACGGCTCAAGATGGCCTGGAAAACCTCAGGCTCCAGTCGGCTGCTATGCCAGTGCCCAAGCAAGGCGAAGTACTTGTCAAGACCAGCACAGTTGCTCTGAACTATAGAGACACTGAGGGTGAGAGTACCCGGTAGCGAACAAACAGGGCAAATTTGCTCAACAATCTTTGAACAGTCATCATGGGTTTGTATAATCACCACCAATCGGTCGGTCAAGCGACAGATCTGGTACCCTGCTCCGACATTTGCGGCAGTGTCGTCTCGTCCGGGACATCCTCGTGGAGGGAAGGTCAGCGGGTAATGGCCATTTTCAACCAAACGCACTTAAAGGGCCAAGTCAAAGAGGTCCACATGTCTTCTGGTCTAGGACTCCCGCTTCCTGGCTGCTTGGCGGAGTACCGAGCATTCCCTGCAAATGCTCTGGTAGCTGTGCCTGATTACATGTCCGACGAAGAGGCCTGCTGTCTACCCATTGCTGGTGTGACCGCCTGGATGGCTATCAATGGAATGCGTCCACTGGGACAGCCGGCCAATGGGAGTGAGACAGTCCTCATTCAGGGAACTGGAGGTGTGGCAATTTCTGGACTCCAGATAGCCAATGCCAGCGGTCTACGCACCATCATTACCTCTTCCTCTGACTCCAAGCTTGAAAGAGCGAAACAGACCATGGGTGCAGACTTCGGAATCAACTATCGCACATCACCGGAGTGGCAGGAGGAAGTTATGCGTCTTACCGACAACGAGGGTGCCGATATCATCTTCGAAAATGGCGGTGCTCAGACTCTACGTAAAAGCTTCGACTGTGTGGCGTTTGGTGGCCTTATTGACTGCATTGGGTATCTGTCTGGAAAGGAAGATGCTCCTGGAGACAGACTCAATACCAATGTCCTGGCGTTGAGAAGAAACGTCACATTGAAGGGTCTACTAAATGGTTCCCGCGAACGCTTCGAAGAAATGACTCGCTTCTATGCTCAGCATGAGATTCACCCGGTCGTGGATAGAGTCTTCAAATTTGAAGAGGCCAAAGAAGCGCTCCAGTATCTGTTCTCAGGCGGGCACTTTGGAAAGGTCGTCGTTAAGGTTTCTTCATGATCGATCGACTTGATCGACACTGCAGGAAACCTTCTTGGATAGCGCAACTAGCGTTGCACAAATGGATGGATCAACGCGGTAGAAGACTTTGCCACGATGCTGTCTGAACAGCACAGCATTCCGATCTGCCGGTCTTCGAGACCCAGGACGCTGTTACCACAATCTAGACATTCAATATCCCAGCGTGGAATGCAACATTCACAAGCACTCCTCCCCTCCAACACCGCTCCGGACAAGTTGAAAAAAACGTAGATTCCTCGCCAACAATGCCGTCCAGTAATTCCCGAAGGAAGCTTTGTGTGATGCCCCATTTGATACTAAACACAGACACCCGGACAATTTGACGTCAGTCAACGCGCATCCGCTCCAGCGATCGAAGACGTTGAGAGTTGACCGCTTAACCTAGATGCTATTACTAACCGCAAATCATACAGCATACTGTGTTGCCGAAGATGGATCAACTCTCACCATATTCAGAGAAGGACTGGTCAACTTACTCAATCACTGAAATCGATACCGATTCGCAATGTTCATACGCAGAATATAAGAAGCAGAAGCAAAGGAAGAAGAGCAAGAAAATTCCAATCAGTCGAATTTCTATGCAAACAATCAACATCCCAGCCCGCGTTCATGTTGCACTTCGGACGAGAGGGTTTCAAGTAAACAGATTTGGCACTGTAACATGGCTGGAGAACAGCAGAGCACACCCTCGACGATGGGGCATCATGCGGAAAGCATACGATTCCGCCATCATTTGCGTTCTTGAGTTTTTTATGACTCTCATGAGCAACGCTGGATCTTCCATTACGACCGAAGTTGGGTTGGAAATAGGAATTGGGCGCGAAGTTGCTCTCATCTGCCTCACGACGGTCTACCTGGTTGGACAAGCTCTAGGAGGACTCATCTTCCCTCCAATCGCAGAGGCATTTGGAGGACGAACAATCTATGTGGCATCGACCTTTGGATATGCCATCACTTGTGTTGTCATTGCAGCCGCCCCGAGCGTGCCTGTTGTTGTGATTTTTCGGTTTCTTGGAGGGTTTCTCTCTGCTATACCAGCAGTGGTTGCAACGTCGTCAATCGAGTCAGTTCATCGATTGCCTCGGCAGTTCATCCCATTCTGGGTAGCTAACGACTGTGTTGCAGAAACATGTGGAACATGACCTCCAGAGTATGGCTGATACATATATGGATCGCAGGAGCTGTTCTTGGTCTCGCACTAGGTCCTCCTATTGCAACCTACGCAGCAACTTCGCACTACGGCTGGTATGTCATCAGACCTCTGGCTTGGTTCTATCTGACATCAATAGGCGATCGTTGTTCTATGCAGCGGCGGTGGTCACGGCAGTAGCAGCTTTCCTCTGTCTTGGGATGCAAGAGTCCAGACCCTCCAAACTAATGCGGGACGAGGTCAGAACCGTAGCAAGGAAGACGAGCTTCGACCGGCTCTCTGTCAATGAGGATGACGGAACTCCAGATGCCAACACATTCGTGAGAACGACGCTTGTAATGCCCATCAAACTCTTCCTGACAGAGCCAATCGTATTCTTCACATCAATGATGGCTGCAACGGTCTATGGCGTAACATACCTTTTCGTAAGCTCCATCATCCTAACCGCTTGGAACTCGAATCTGACTTCGAACCCAGACAGAAGCCTTCACAGTGATCTACACAGACCATTTCGGCCTTTCACGACGAGAAACGTCTCTCGTATTCCTCGCCATCGGAGTAGGCGTAGTCTTCACCCTCCTTCCGAGAATCTACGACATCAAACTTCTCAAAAAGCGTCTAGCACAAAATGTTACCCCAGAACCAGAAGACAAGCTTTTCGGATTCTACGTCGCAGCTCCAGTCCTGGCGATCGGACTCTGGTGGTGCGCACTCACAGTTCCGCCATTAGCAAAAGGAATATCTCCCTGGCCGTCCATCGTCTCATTACTTCTATTTGGTTTCTCGGTTGTGGAATTCGACAACGTACTGTCCGGTTACCTGTGCGATACATATGTCGCCTATTCTGCCTCAGCGAATGCTCCGGTTGCATTTCTGCGAGCTATATTATCAGGCACGTTTCCTCTTTTCGGACAGCAGATGTTCAATGGGCTTGGGCCTAACAATGCTTTGTTTCTGCTGGCGGGAATGGCGACCGCTTTTTGTGGAATTGCGGCGCTGTTCGGTGTTTATGGGAAGAGGATACGGCAAAGGAGTCCTTTTGCGGAGAAGACTTGGGAGGGAACGCAGAGTGCGGAGCATGTTGTTTGATGAGTATGGCGTTGGGTGCATTGCAGCGGGGTGTTTTTGGTGTTTGTGGTACAGGAGTTGAGGAAGAAAAAGCTAAAATGGGAGGGATGAAGTCCATGAATAGACATGAAGAGAAATGAGTCTTTATGACCGTATGGCTTGATGCTTTATCTTGACAGCAACACACACTGTCGTCTCATGTTGAGGTGAAGTCGGCTTGAGGCTCGTTTTCGGAAGGATCACTTGCGGGAGGATTGATCCAAAGCTGCGCAACTTTGAATAGCACCTCATCATTCGGTTTGGAGAAGCTACATGTGGCCACTGCAGAGGTTCCTTAGCGGACATCTCGGGACTCTCAGGATTTCAGTCCACCTTGTGTTCATAAAGGGCATTGGATATGGTCGTTCGGGTCAGGCCAGTGGCATATTTTCTTTCAAATCACAAGATATCATGATCGTGAACATATTTTTGCTCAGCTGTTGCATGAGTCTTGCTAGACCGTGCATGAAGCTTGTGAGATCCTCTGTGAACACCGAAGGTCAAATGTGAAGGGCAATGTTAGTCGATGGTGTCGATGTTGTGGTTGTTTTTGCAAGCACAGTTCATCGCCATCCCCAAGCGGAGTGCAGCCCGGTGTGTCGTCATTGCACATTTCCATCGTTTGTTCTTGATCTTCCCAGCAACACCCAAGAGTTGGACACAACACTTCCAAGCTGCTATTCCCCTATAAGGCCACTACCTCCGATGGCAACACGGCGGACTACAAAGGTCGAGGTACCTATTCCCCCATCCACATCAAGCGGCAGCACTACGAAATCGACCATGAAATCATCACAAGCCGACACTGCGCTGGGAGGAGGAGCAGGCTCGCCTTTCCTGCCAACAGCACTGGAATCGCTGCTTTTGGCCATCTATCCCACCACTCTCGTGCTTGGGTCACTGTTCAGCACACTACACCCGGATACGCGCTTTGCTACATATCTCCCCGACTCGCAGTCCTACGACCCACGCAACGCGCCCAGCTACTTCGCCAAGAAGAGCAATGTCTTCAACGTATGGTTCGTTAAGATCGGCTGGTTCTGGACGACGCTGGCCTTCCTTCTCTTGATCTTCTCGCATTCTTCTCTCGGCCCGCCGCTTTCCTTGCGCCTCACCAAGCGCCGTGCACAAGCTGCTCTGCGCTACACCTGCATCACGCTGATCTGGATTTTTGTCACACAATGGTTCTTTGGTCCCGCAATCGTCGATCGCAGTTTTCGCTGGACAGGTGGGCAGTGTGAGATGATTCAAGGCAAGACACACGAAGACCGGGTCGAGAAGGCGGAAATGAGTGATTTCAGGGAAGTCTTCACTCATGCTGCTTGCAAGGCAACTGGTGGAACCTGGAGAGGTGGACATGACATAAGCGGGCATGTTTTCTTGTTGATATTGAGTAGCGCAATGCTGTGGCTTGAGCTGCTGCCTGCTGTTCTACGCATGGAGGGATTGAGGGAGGCTCGACGAATTCGCACACAGGACGGTTTGAACAGGAGTGCTGCTCTTGAGTCCGAGGATCGAGCAGAAGATACCCGGGATATGGGAGTCGGCATTCAGGTTTCGCTCGTGGTGGCAGTCTTCAGTTGGTGGATGCTTCTGATGACTGCTGCCTACTTTCACACCTGGTTTGAGAAGCTGACAGGTTTATTGGTTGCTTTCGGCTCCATCTACCTCGTCTATTTCCTACCCAGAGCCATACCCGCATTGAGGCAGGTTGTGGGTATGCCGGGAGTTTGAGAGCTTTGCGCAGAATCGCATGATCGTACTACAAGATACCAGGATTTGGGCATGCTCATTATTTGGGAACCATTCGGTGTGATACCAGAGGAGGAGGGACTCCAGGCACGGGCTATGCACGTGTTACTTCTCTAGAGATCTCCGGCTGGCATTTGGTTGGAAAGACCCACAGTCCAGACCGCACCCATGCATGTTCCGAGTCGTTCAGTGCAAGCGGCTGTGCAGAAAATAGCCTAGAGGCTATTGGTGTGGTCTGAGGCAGCTCTCGAACAGAAACACGACCCTTGCAGTGAGAGCTGTCGTGATGAAGCAGACGATTCGAGGACAAAGTCTAGAACAGGCCGACTACGGCCGTCAAGTAAACCTTTATGAAAAAGAATTCAAGAAATCGGCAGGTGGTTATACGGAGTACGAAGTAGACACCTGCATGAACTCCGTTGCTGAAGATGATCTGTGCGTGTCTCCAGGATCAGCATTTCGGAACGAGCCAGGCCGAAGAAGTTAAATTGTGTTTTAAAGGTACGATCCTCGCGCACTGCCACGCTGACTGGAAACTGTGCTGCCTTAGGTTAATTAATAAAAGATAAGAGTCCTCCCGCAGCTGGTCCAGCTCTTCTGCCAGGCACACACTTTTGTCGCGATGGTACTTGCGACGAAAAAGTCCAGCTCGATTCTGACCGCGTACATTTGATTGGACACGACGCGAGTCACCGGCTCAAGATTTCGAAAGATGCACGAGAGAAAATGTTGACTGGAACACATCGCCTTTGGGTCCGATCGCACAATGGCCTTCATGTTTACGGCAAATGGTCTTGGTGTCAATGGCAGACACCTCTGCTTCTGCTGTGATTTACGGACCTTTAGCTTCTAGCGCTGTTGTGTACAATGAATCATTTGCCGAATTGATTGGGAAGAGACATCCGAATTTGCAAGGACAGTTGGTTCAAGAGTCTCTGGTTGATATTTGCCCGACTTTCGACGCGACCTGGAAAAGACAGACTGAGACGGGGAAGATAGAAATTCTGGAGAACCAAAAAGTCAGACAGGATCGGCTTGGCTTCATTGAGGAGAGGGACTATGGTTGGAAACTTCTACCTCTTATCGACGAAGAGGACGGTTCTGTTGTAGGCAGTCTGGTCACCGTGGACGAGGTGAACAAAGCGCCACCGCGACGTGAACGAAGCAAGTCAGCTGTTCGCGAAATCTCGAATGTTGTCAGGACTGCGATTGACCGTACCGCCAGCCAAACTGCAGTCAATATCCTTCGCTTGGACGAGCACTTCACCGGGCGGGCCTGTGATTGCGCAAAGCTATGGGAACTGCAAAGACGATTTGAACTGAGCGAGGCACGATTCGAGAAGTTCGGTAATCTGGCTCCCGTGGGCATTGTATCCCTCCTGGACGCGGATCACACGATAGAATGGGCAAATACTGCGTACTGGGACATCATGGCTCAATCTCCAGAGACCAAGTCCTTCATGGATTACATCTACCCTGACGATGTGGCAAAGGTCCAGGGACATTTTGAGCTTGGAGCCTTTTGCCAAGGTTCGTTCTCCTTTCAGTGTCGGTTGAAAAAGTGGGCTGCGAGAGCTGCCGTCAGTCCTTCTGAGGCCGTTCCAGAAGCATCACCTGCGTGGATTCTGGTGTCTGCTTTCAAGGATCCCGAGCAAGGCAATAACACAATGTGCTGGATCATTGATATCACATCTCACAAGAGCGCGGAGGCGTTCTTGCGTAGACGTATGGACGAGGCTCTGGAGATGAAGCAGCAGAAGGAGAGATTCATCGATCAGATATCGCATGAAGTGCGGAATCCTCTATCTGCGATGATACATTGTACTGGTAAGCACATATCAAATCGTGGACACAAGCAACAATGTGGATCCCATCTTGTGTATGCTGACTATGCTTAAAGACGACATCATCTCGAACATACGGCAAAGCAGCGATCAGGGCTCTGGAGACGTCCTCGAAGCTGCGCAAACCATTGCTTTCTGCACCCACCAGTAAGTCCATCTTCCTTCAAAGCCATATCTGATACATACTGACACTCGACTAGCATCCAAAAGATCGTAGACGATGTCCTAACACTCAGTAAATTAGACTCTCGCCTCGTCGAGATATCTCCTGCCAGTACCAAGCCTCGCGAAGTTGTTGAAAAAGCCATTACAATCTTTCAGCGAGAACTAAAAGCTCACAATATTGAACTAACTTTTGAAGAAGACCCTTCCATCAACCTTTTCGGAATCGATTGGCTCATGATGGATCCTGTGAGATACATCCAGGTACTATTCAACATGGTCACAAACGCGATCAAAGTCGTCAAAATCCATTCGTCCCGCAAGATCACGGTCAAACTCAGCGCTGCTGTGAACAATCAGACGGCAGCTGGTGATGATTCTTCCCTGATACAGTTCGTTGCTCCGCGCCAACAGCATCTCAAAACGGTGGATTTTGGAGAACTTTATAGGCAATCAGAGTCGATATTCCTGGTCACAACTGTTCAAGATACTGGCCCAGGTCTCACTTCAGACGAGAGGACTAGTCTCTTCGAGCGTTTCGCCCAAGCAAGTCCCAAGACTGAGAGCAAATACGGCGGCAGCGGTTTGGGACTGTTCATATCCCGAGACTTGACAGAATTGCAAGGTGGACGCATAGGAATCTTTTCAGAAGCAGGCGTAGGATCGAAATTCGTCTTTTCTGTGGAGACGAAGAGATGTGAAGCACCAAAGTTGATGCCTCAAGTACCGCCGTCGATACTCATACCAGCAAGACTCCAAGGATCTGGTGCCGAAAGCGATAGCTACTCGCCAGTCTTAAATCTTCCTCCTGAAGCTCCTCATGGCCAGGAAATCCGGCGTGTACAAGAGCAGCAGCAAGAAAAGCAAGGCGCGCGGAAAGTTCTGTATGTTGCGACATGCGAAAACGTCTCATGGTTACTGACACAAGAACAGAGTCGTTGAAGACAACCTCATCAACCAGAAAGTCCTCGCCAAACAACTTCGAAAACGCGGCTACGAAGTTAGCGTAGCACTCCACGGCCTCGAAGCTCTGAATCTCCTCCACATACCTCCTTCCTCTCCCGTGTCGACGATTCCTCGTAAAGCTGTTCGCAGTGCATCGTTCGATGTTATCCTCATGGACATCGAAATGCCAGTCATGGACGGGATATCTTGCGTGCAGAGGATTCGAGCGTACGAAGCCACTCAAGGAGGAAGGAGGGCAAGGGTTCCTATTATTGCTGTAACGGCGAATGCTAGAAGTGAACATGGTACTGCTGCAATTACCAAGCCTTATAAGATTGAGGATTTAGTGCTGCAGATTGAGAAGGCTTGCTGTCCGGCTGGCTGAAAGAAAATCAAATGGCAAGTGGAATTTCCTATGGCTGAACCGGCTGGAAACAGGCGCGCTGAGAGCAGAACGCGGCGAGCATTGGGTAGCAAATAGCCCAGACGAGCTCAAGATATCGAGTCCATTGTGGACGGGCTTCTGGACGATTGCTACGAGGATGACTGTCCTGAGTCCAGTTGGTCCTCCTCTCACCCGCGATGTGGTGGCAATGAGGCGGGCTGATGCTACCAGCTTCAAAGTTGCAGATTGAGAGCTGCAGACATGCTAGAAATAGAGAAGACAGACGTGGGTAGAAGAAATGAGCCGGCAAGCTCTTCGATGTACATAATGCTCTTCGCTTGAACGCAGCAAAACAGGCTAATAGCGACCGCTCCCAAAGCACCTCATCAGCTAATCTTCCCAATTCTTCTCCTCCCAACATCAATCTTCCCTTGCACCCTATCAACATCCTCCTCTACCAACCCCAGCATCTCATTCTGGATCCCCAACTCTTCATTTATCATAATTCCCATATCCTTCAACTTAGCAACCGTCTTCCCCAGACTTAACACATCCTCATCCTGTTCTTGCATAATCTGTTTCTGCAATTGTAACACGCCAGAATTATCCAGCTCTCGCGTCCGTTCAGTCTCCTTTGCAGGACCACCAAGCACTCTGCCACCAGGTCTTGCGTTCACAGCAGCGGAAGTCCCTCGCCATAGAGCTTCTTTGTCGCTAGAAGTAGCCGCTGCGGGTCCAGAATTTGAAGCAGCGGCAGTTTTGGTCGCCATGCTTCGTAGCACACCTTCTAGACCTTCGACTTCTTTCTTCGCAGCGCCGATCAAGTCCCTCCTGCGTCTGAGCTCGCCATCTCCAAGCTTCTTACCACCGCCCCATCCAGCCGCGTCTCCTTTGCTTGCGTTGGTGATACTTTTGAGTCCGTCGTCTAATTGTGCGATTGATGTTGCAGCACGTACGAGACTAGCCTTGGCCTCCGCGGAAAGACTATGCTGCCCTTGTGCTGTTGTCGCAGCTTCCCTTTGCTTTAACTGTTGCCTCGCCGTCTGGATCTGTGACTTCAGGTCCCGGTGTACATCCAACCATTGATTGGGATCAGTGATGGCGCTCGAACTACCTGGCCTCTGCTTTCCGTTGGTCGTCGTTGTGGTAACACCGCCAGTGCTGGGTAGGTTGAGGAAGCTCCTCCAGACACTACTACTTCGCCATCGTGCATCGTCCGACGCAATGATACTCTGTAAATACTTCTCCAGACCCTGCCGTCGTTCTTCTGTAAGCGCCTGGTTGTTGACCGTCCGTCGCAACCAGGATTTGGCGGGAAGTTGTGCGGGAGGGGCTTGGGAGCACTGTTGTACGAGTTGTTCGTGGAGCTCGACGAAGTCGTTGTATCGTTTTTTGAGATCGTGTTTGCGGAGCGGAAGTTGCAGGGAGATGTTGTATTGCGTGTACGCTTTGCCGTCTGTTGGTGTCGCTGTTGACGCCGACGGGATCGAGATCTGAAGGGCGGGTGACATCGTCGAGAGGGGTTTGATGGAATAATGGTCTGTTTGGTTCCTTCCTAACCGGCTCTGTGGGTTATATAGCTGAATGACAAGTGAATGAATGAAAGAGATGCCGAGTCCAGACAACGACAACGACAACGACACCGACACAAGGCACACGTGAAGCGTGAAGCTTCCTCACATCGTCATGCCGCAGCAAGATCGTCACACGCGCTAGTCAGGTACCCGCGACATGTGCAAAGCTTCCACAATTCCCTTCCATCCACCTGACACTTGCATCTAACAGCTAAGGAAGGAAAGAAAGGATGCAGTCCAT
The DNA here is from genome assembly GCA_002116395.1 of Ramularia endophylla. NCBI lineage: Eukaryota > Fungi > Ascomycota > Dothideomycetes > Mycosphaerellales > Mycosphaerellaceae > Ramularia > Ramularia endophylla. The sequence continues at coordinate 6,648 of MWSQ01001105.1, read as the reverse complement.
CCGCCAAATCGAGCGTCTCAACCAGACAGAGCTCGACAAGGTCATTCCCCCGAATGCCTCCTGGCACACCGACTACCGCGACACCGCCTACCTCTACATCGGCGGCCTACCCTTTGAGCTCAGCGAAGGTGACATCCTCACCATCTTTTCTCAATATGGAAACCCTGTGCACATTAACCTCGTGCGGGATAAAGAGACTGGAAAGTCGAGAGGGTTTTGCTTTTTGAAGTATGAGGATCAGAGGAGTTGCGATCTGGCGGTGGATAATCTTAGTGGAGGCGGCGTCATGGGGAGGGTGATGAGTGTGGATCATACGCGGTACAAGAAGAAGGAGGGCGAGGTGGAGGGGATCGGGGACGAAGATGTGGAAGCGGAGGCGGATGATACGGATCAAGAGGGAGATGAGAGAAGGAAGAGGAGGAGGACGGAGAGTAGGAGTGAAAGTGAGGCGGAGAGGCCGTTGCTGAAGGAGGAGATTGAGTTACAGAAGTTGCTGAGGGAGCATGACGAGGATGATCCGATGAAGGCATACTTGGTGAAGGAGAAGCGAGAGGAGGTTGCAGAAGCGTTAGATAGACTGGTGAAGCACAAGCCAAAGGACCAGGATCGCGGGAGAGAGGATAGGAAGCATCGGCACAGACACCATCGCTCTCGCAAACATGACGACAATGAGCAACGCGAAAGAAGAAAGGACGGACATCGATCAAGACGAGACGATGACGGCCACAGAAGCCATCGTTCAAGGCGCGAGAGAACGCGAACTCCAGACTCAGAGCGAGAGAACGAGCGAAGCAGCCACAAATCAAGAAGAGATCGATCACGCTCGCCCGAGGAAGACAGTCGCCCAAAGCATAAGTCAAGACGAGGTGATTCTGCCCCCCAAGACGAACGGCCGAGGAGACGGCGCGAGCGGGATGAGCGAGACGACAGCGAGAGATCGCGATCTAGAGAGCCGTATAGGCACCGATAGTGTCTTCTGTTAGGACGGACTACGCTGGGAGGGAATGACTACACAGCGAATGTGATGTCCTTCACAAAAAGCGCTTTTGATACGAGGAAAAATATTGCTCGAAACATTCCGTCACTGAAACCAAGTCAACGACCTTCGAGAAAGATCTTTTGCGCCTTTTGAGGCATGAGAAACCTTTCGATTTGTGACAGGACACTACTAGGTACGGTCAATCTCAAGTGGCTAACCAAACTCTCCAAAAGCAGGAGATCGCTGGTTCGGCTACAATGCTCTTCACGGGCGTGGCACTTTGCTGCGTTACGGAGACGGGATGCAAGAGAAGCTAAGTAATTAGATGTGGTAGTCACTGGCGAGGAAATCACTAAATCTTGTCGGGCAGTCTAGCGAAATCTCGCCCGCTTTCTACCGCCCTCAGCATTCTCGGCTGGACACTCGCTGCTCTCGAGTGAACGATCGACGACGATCTGTTGGATGGAACTCACATACGAACCAATGGCTAGTTGTCCAGTTCAAACAATGTATCCATGAAACACTTGAACACAGCTGTCCACTTGAGGATTATTCAACCACACGCCTCTTCATTGAAGCAATGCAAAATATCTCAACAGTACCCTCTCGGTGCAGCTATTGTGTTTTGAAGCGTCAGGGACCTTTGGACAAGCACAGTCGTTCTTCATATGACAGAGAGACCAGCTGAGTTGATATCAGTCCCAAGCCTCAGAGAAGGTCACAGAGAAGGTCATCACTCCTACGAGCTTGGTACCAAATTGTTGGACGCCAATGCGAAGCTCGATGTCGGTGGCGGCCGAGAGGGTGACTACCTCTGAAGGCCGAGGGTCGTGTATCGCTTCGACATGTTGTTGGAGAATTCTAGCAGTCTTGTATTTGCTGATGCATCGCGGGCAAAGAAACTTGTTCTCCTCTGCAACTTGCTCGACAAGATGTTGGCCTCATGTACACGAAGGACCTTCTCTCTTGTGTACTGCTTTGTGCAGCATGGATGCCTATAAGCAAAGAAGGGGAAGCTGACGAATACTTTCCAACATCTCGGCGCTTTAGGGACGCAAGGCGATATCTGGAGTTACTGGCACTGGTAAGGTTTTGGATCGTCCTTAGGAGGGCAAACCTCCTAGTGTTTCCTCAGCCCCTGAGCTCTTGAACACCTTTCCACAGTCTGCTACGGTGCACTTGTGTGAATTCTTGGGATGCGTGTCTCTCTTGTGCCTTGACAGGTCGGCGTGACCTCGAAATGTGTTTGGACATTCTGTGCATTCGGACTCGTCGTATGTACGATGGCCATATTTCTCATGGTATGTTAGAGTCGCTTGAAAACTGGCGGCAATAACGTTAGGACTCGTTCAAGCGTCCGTAGGACCGGAATAAATAAGGTATTACGGTATATAGAGGATATAGACAATATAGACGAAACTATAGCCGATAAAGTTATAGTTAACCGCTCGACTATATAGTATATACGAGTATCTATAGACTTCTTTAGGCTACTCTACCCTTTAGTAGGCTATAAGAAGAGCCTACGGCTATTACTTTTAGGTTATTATATATAGATAATACTAGAGTAGTTATCTAAATAGCTAACTATAATAGCCGCTTAGCGTAGAGAGTCCCTATAGGCCCCCTACGGATCCCCTACTAATATCTACCTAAAAATAGTAGGATTTAGATTCCTATCTCTCTAGCTAATCGCGCTCCTCTAGAGAGGTAGCTATAGATCGTAATATAAAGGACTATAGATTAAGAGAATACCTTAGTAAGAGAGGGAGTATTACGGGTAGCCTCTACCGTAGACTCCGCTAGTAACTAGACGGTTCTACTAGGGCTAACTTAGCTCGGATCCTCCCGTCGGTCTATACCTTCGGCTCGATTCTAGAACCTCTTAGATATCTCGTCGATCGACTTAATATTACGACTTTAATACGCTTTTATCTCGTCTTAACTTAACCGTAATACTTCGATCGACCGCTATTACGTACGGGAGGTTCCTACTACTTAATTCTACTTATATACCCTATTCTATTATTAATTACCTCTTATACGGTACTAAGTACTTTATTTTATAGAAGTCTCTTATAGCCTAAGATTATTTCCTCGCTACCTATTGTAATTAATAGGCTTCCGACTAAGCTATATATAGTCCTCTATAATTAGCGTACTTTTTTATAATATTAGTATAGACTTTCTTCCTATATTCCCCGGCGTAAACTACGTATTATTCTAGCTTACGGTACTAGGTTCCTATATAACCGTATTCTTAATAGCGGAAATATTAATTAAAGCGCGCTCTGCTCTTATAGATCTCGGCGGTAAGTAGTTCGCTATACTATACTAAACCTTACTCTATAATAGTATTCGCGTCCTAGGGGTAGGTAAATTCTACTACTATCGACGTCCTATTCTTACCTAATACCTTACGTACTAGCTACCCGAGGTATATAATGTTTACTATAGGAATAGTAGCCTTATTTTCTTCGAGAATCGCCCTAATTACTCTCTTCTTACCCTCGGTACTAAAGTTAACTAATTTAGTTCGGAACCTATAAGCTACTACGCCGTATAATAGAGAAATAATAGCGGCTCCTAAGCCTAGCGTTAGTAGGACTTTATTAGACTCGTTAATAAAACGAGAAAGCTTATAGCCATTAAGGAAGTATAGCTTAATATCTCCTAAAGAGAGCTATTTTACCGCTACTATCTTCGGCGTCCCTTTACTTTTAAGTAATTTATTAATAATATCTTTTAGGGTCTCTCCTTTAGCGATTTAGTTACGGATAGTAGTTCTAATCTCGTCGTCGTAAATTTTAATTTAGACCTTATATTCTCTAGCGTTAGCGTTATTAGTCTAGCTTTAGTAGGTTAGGGTAGTATTTAGCGTAGGTAAAAGGTTCGTCTAGTTTCGCGCTACTACCTTAAGTACTCCTTAAAAGGACGCCTAGTAGATTACTCTAGTAGTAAGGCGGTCCCTAAGGAGAAGCTTCCTTACTATTATATTTCCTTCTTATACTACGCTCTTTACGTAGATTAGCTCTACCTTAATTTTAGTAAGCTATACTTAGGTTAACGTCTTAGCGTAGGCTAACGTATATTAAGTAAATGTTTAGTAAAAGTCCGCTATATTAGATAGCGTCTCTTTTAGTTTAGTCTTCGAGGCCTTATAGGTAGTAGCCTACTCTAGGATATCCCTCGAATGTTTCGCGGCTAATATAGAGTATTCCTATAGTCGGTATAGCTAAAGTAAGTACCGCGTAAGCCCCTAGTTAAAGAATTTAATACGAATTGATTGCGAATTGCTTTAGTGGCTAGGATTTGACAGGGATACCCTCTATGCATTTCGGCTACATCGACTGTATAGGTCTATAATGTGTTCTGTGTTTAGTGGGCTCGGCTGCCGTTTAGTTAACAAACGCGTCGCGTCGCTCATTTTCCGCGACAGTGAGGTGGCGCCTCACTTTCACGTAAAAAGAGTTGGATATCTGGACTCAGGATGTCACGGCGGCTCGAATGGTATGTGTTTCGTAATGATTGAGAAAATGGGTATGTTGATGTTTTTGGATGTGTGATGGAAAGTCGTTATTGCAATGGGCAATATCACGCTTGGATGTGCCAGCATTCGATTCACACTATAAGTACCAATTGCCTCCAGTCTATAGACACGGCAGATGACGTTGCGGGCATCATTCCATCCGGGATCGACCATGCGTCACTCAACCTCCATCCCGAAATTGACGTGTCCTGCTCGTTGTACCATCGCTTTGCCCTGCTGGGAGAACAGTAGCGAAGTGTATGGAGTGCGGGGACGTCTGATCATTGATCCTCCGAACTCTGAGGTGGACCGTCGCTCGTGGTCGGCAAGATAACGAGCTGCTTCTTCGTCTTCTTTCCACGTCAGCGCGATGCTTTGGAAAGTCATGTCACAAAGTGCGTGTCAGAGTAAGCTTGTGCTGAACTGGATGTAAGTTTGCTGGGGCTGAGATGTATAGAGTATTACCGGACACGGCGTGGGAACGTGAAAATTCCACCGATAAGTTCTGGCTGTAACGAAAGGAGTGCTCTCAGCTGCTTCGCTCGCTGTTGGTATCTTTGGCTTTATTGGCCAATAACTCGTAAAACGTGGTGGCATCTTCGGCGCCTTCAACCTGTGTCCCATTCACGATGAACGTGGGAACGCATGAGATCCCGGAAGCTCTCCCGTCAGCGTCAAGATGATCAACTTCTTCAGCATATCTTCCGCTTTCCAGCACGTCTAAAGCCTCTGATTCTGGGAAACCGACAGCTTTCGCGCTCTGGGAGAGGAACTCGTACGAGGTGATATCGGCGCCCACTTCGTGCCAGCGAAAGTAGACATGTTCGATGAACTCCTTTTGCATCTCTAGGCTTTTCGAGATCCCTATAGCATGGACTAGTCGATGACAGGATCGCGTATTGCCAACGTAGCTGTTGAAGACAAACCCAATGCCATGGGCCCGACCGATGCGCTCAACACGAGCCTTGGTTTGGCTAAGGCCATCGGAGCCTAATGCCAACTCTAAGCGATCCTCGAGTAGGACACCGACATCTGGCAGAGTGCGGTCCCGGTAATATGGACGCTAGGTAAAGTCATAATCGTCTTGCTTGGCGCCAGGGTATGTTTTCTAGAAAAACTCGATCGCTTGGAAGAGAGTGCGATGACCGATATAAGACTTTGCCTGAAATCAGCCGGGTCGCTCGAGCTCGTCTCAACAGTTGATACGCACCCAAGCACAGATCAGATCGAAGTAGATGGTGATTTGGTGCTTTGTCATGCTGGTAGACGCGATACCAGTAATGGTGACTATGGCGGGAATCAGTTCGACGTGGGATAGGTCTAGATGAAAGTTTTGTGTTTCCTCTCCACGCCTACAACATGATCCAAGGATGCTGTGATGACTGTACGACGTTGCAAACATGTCACATGTGTAGACTATTAGCAGCTGCAACACTGCAATGTGACGGACGGTGAGTCGCAGCCCGAAACACCTTAGAGTGTGTCTACTTCGTCGGATTAATCTAATTAGTAATAATCAAACTAATCAAGGTCGTACCTATACTAATTAGTATGTTAGTAAGTAGACACTCTATACTAATCGACTAATCAACAACCTTTAACTAATAGTAAGTAGTCTCCGTAGTTCCGCGTACCGTATAGAGCGTACCTCGTCGTCTATATAGCCTTATTAAAGGCGTAGTTAGTATAGATTTCTACCGTAATTCGACGACGGTATCGCCTACCCCCTCCCTACCGGCGGAGCGGAAGCGTAGAAGGACGCCCTATAAGACACTAGTTAGTAAGCGTATTAAAATCGAATAGAGTAGCTCGTCGATTCTAAAACCTCCGGATTAGTAGCGAGTTATACTAGATAGTAAGGATAATTCGTCTAACTAGCTCTCCGAATCTACGCTCGAGCTACCGCCCCCCTTATTACCGCCGCCGCCGCTACTACCGCTACCGGACGCCGCCGCGGAGGTAATTATCGCGCTATCGTAGGAGATTATCGAGCTATAGGGCCGTATTAAGTTATTAGAAGCGTAGGTAGTAAATTTAGAAGCGTATAACGTAAAATTAGAAGGCTAGCTCTTATACGTAGGCGTATTACGATAAGAGGAGTAGCTTTTAGCGTCTAAGAGAGAGGAATCGTAGCGATAGC
>MWSQ01001098.1:0-38757 GCA_002116395.1 Ramularia endophylla | reverse complement strand
TTATACTTCTATCGACCGACATATTAACCGTAGGCTACGAGAAGATAGCCTATACCTACCGAAGAGCGCGCGAACTTTAGTTGTTTAGCGCCTTTACTAGAGAACCCGTACGCGAACCTACTATAGTTCGGTATACTAGAACTAGGCGCTGCCTACTATTAGAGACCGCTTAGTATAAGTACTCGAATCGACGAGCCTAATTAGCTCCGATACCGACAGGAGGCTAGTAGCTAAAAGCAACCTTCCGGAGACAACCCTTAGCGTAAGGACTCTCGAAGAACCATTAAACTAGGCCGTTAGCTATAAAGTAAGCCTACTATAAGACGATCCTTAGTGTAAGGACTCTCGAACCGATACTTAAGATAAGTATAACAACCTCTACTATTACGGTCGATAGTAGGAGTAAGTAGAACCTACGCTCCGCCTTTAACATAGCGGAGCCGTTAGTATAGAAGAAACCTAAGAAACGCGACAAACTGACCGTCTAGTCTAACGTTGAATAATCAATATAGATTAAACGCTACGTACCGCCTTAGAGCGCGTCTAACGTCCGCCCTATTATACCGACCGAACTCGAACGCGCCCTTATAGAGATCCGACGCCTTACGGCCGAGAATATACGCCTTATCGAAAAGGCAGTCTAGAAAGACTAGCATTACGAGATAGAAGCTAAGCACTTAGTATAGTAGAATCAGCGACTTACTATAGAAGTTAGATAGCGGAACGAGGACGTCGATGTCCTCCGCTACTATAGCGACGAACTAAAGAAAGAGAACGACATCCTTCGCGAGTAACGCTCGCTCTAGCTTAAGAAGAAGATAGAGCTTAGCCGCCGTACTATCCGGAGGTAGAAGAAGAAGTAGCTACGGCTATAGATCTAGAACTAGAAAGACAACCTAATTAAAAAGTAGTTAGAAGTTAGCGAGAATGTAAGTAGAGCGAGACTCGAGTTTAGCGACACTAGTAAATACGAACTTTTAGAGACCGATAGTAAGTAGCTAGCTCCGCCGTTAATAATAGGCGAACAAGTTAGAGATAAGCTCGAACCTAGCGCTATATACGCGGCTACGTTACGAGCGTATATCGATAAGGACGGTACTCGGTATACGAGATACTAGGCCGCGAAGATAAATAAGAATAATAAGGACGTAGTTCCTTAGACACTAGTACTAACGTTAACTAGTAACGAGCCTTAGCTATAGCCGCCGCTACGTCTACCTAATTATAAGGTAATTCCTTAGAAACCGATAGTAGTAGAGCCGCTATAGAAACATCGTTACGAATAGACCGCGATACTAACCGCCGCTCTTAGTAAGCTACTACCTTCGATAGGCCGCGAGCTAGAACCTTCGATAGCTCTTAGCGAGCTTCCGCCTCGAATCGTCGAGACCTCCGCTACTCTTAGTAAGTAAGTTAAGCTACGAACCGTTAAGAACCGAGTAGTTACTACTATTAAGATACGTATAGTTACGAGAACCGTTACGATACGAACCGTTACGACCGTATAGCGCTCGACCGCGTTACTAGTACCTCCTCGTCGAATGACTCCGATAGTTACAAACGCGAACATTACGAACGTTAGGAGTAAGAACCTTCGCTAGCCGTACCGAATACGGCTTAGACCTTTAACTAGACCGATACGAGCTTAGAGTAAGTAGTAATACGAGCTCTTAGTAAGTAGTAACGAGACGGCACCGGAACCGATACTAGCTTAGAGTAAGTAACAATAGATAAGAGCTCTTAGTAAGCGACAATAAGAGCCGTACGGCGGTAGTAACGATATAGCCGTAGATAATAGTAAGCGTTACTTCTACCTTAAAGAGCTACGTATTAGCGACATAGCTACTACGCCTACTAAGATACGAGCTCTTAGTAAGAAACGAGTAAACGATAATACGACGATAGGCTACCTTACCGCCCTCGCCGAAGATCGAGCGGAAACATTAAAGGAGTTTCCTAGCCTCTTATTAGCCGGCCGAATCGCGCTAAGTATACCGGATTCGACGAATTTAAAAACCGTACGAGTCGTTTCCGTAAGTCTTAGAACTACGCCGGGCGTACTTAAGCCCGTATAAGATTAATAGATTTTAAAGAATTAGCTAGCCCTCTAGCCTTATAATATAACGATAGAATAAATTAATAACAAGCGCTTAACGGGAGCATAGACTTTAAAAGGAATTAATAGATACGGAATAAAATGATTAATAGATAATAGATAGATTAATAGACGGTCGTAGGAGCGACCTAATTTTTAAAAGGGGGGGTAGTATTACGGGACGGTTCCGGAACCTTCGGTAGTTAACTTAGCTCCGGATCCTCCCGCTTATCTATACCTTTGTCTCGATCCTAGAACCTCTTAGCTAGGAGGTCGATAGACTTAACTAATAGATTGACGTATCCGTATCTACTAGCACTTGATCCGTTATATATAGCTCTAGATACTATAGTAACAACGAGTCTATAGCCTCTAATAAACTTCTCTAGGAAGGCGTCTCTCTTTAGCCCCCTCGAGACGAACAACCTCTTTATTACTACGAGGAGCCTCTACCCCGTCGCCGCTAGAAATCAAAGAAGAAATCTAAGCCTTCCTACTACTAGCGTAAAGAAGGACCGTTACCTTAAGATGTATAACCCGTTATAGTCGGTATCGAGTATATCGGAAGGATAACGACGAAGAAACTAGATATCGAATAGTATAGCGTATACGCGTTTAATTAATTCTTACGGCGTAAAGGCGCGTAGGTATACTTAATGTTTATACTAAACAACGTACGCTAGTAAGTAGTAACTAATTACCTTAGTATATACGCGATAATAGTAAGATTCCGACCTATCTAATTATCTAACGTACTTACTACTTATACGATAAAAACCGTCAACATTAGTATAAAGACAACTAAAGCTAATCGAGCAAAGTTCTATATAGCCTCCGGTAAAACTAAAGATAAATCACTAGAAGAAATCATAGATAAGCTCCTATCTAAATACTACGACTATATCGACTTATTCGATAGGAAAGTAGTATATAAGCTACCTCTATATCGCCCTAGACTTGACTATAAGATCAAGCTTCTTCCTAGTACTTAGCTACCGTTTAAACGCCCGTACCCTATATCGGCTTTAGAGAATAAAGTCGTTAAGTACTAGGTAGATAAATAGTTAGCTCTCGGTAATATCTAAAACAGTAACTCGCTAGCTATAGCGCTAGTTTTGATTATATGAAAACCCGATAGAGGACTACGTATATGTCTTAACTACTAGGCTCTTAACGTATTAACAATAAAGAGCCGATATCTTATCCCTCTAATATAGGATACGCTAAACCGCCTCTCTAGAAAGAAGTAGTTTACGAAACTTAACGTAATTATAGCTTTTAACCGAATCCGTATTACTAAAGGCGAGGAATAGAAAACCGCCTTTACGACGAGATACGGACAATTTAAGTGTATTGTTATGCTATTCGGCCTCTATAATATACTAGGTACTTTCTAGTCCTATATTAACGACGCCCTCCGTAAATATCTTAATAAGTTTACCTTAGCTTATCTCGACGACTGTTTGATTTTTAGTAATATACTAGAAGAACATAAAGCCTATATACGTAAAGTAATAGAGAAACTTAGTAACGTAGGCCTCTAGCTTAATATCGACAAGTACGAGTTCTATATATAGGAGACTAAGTACTTAGGCCTAATTATAGGCTAAGGAGGTATCCGTATAGATCCGGATAAAGTAGCTACTATATAGGAATAGTAGCATCTAAGTAACGTAAAGGACGTACTTACGTTCTTAGGGTTCGTAAACTTCTATCGGAGGTTTATCTAAGGTTTCTTACGGCTAGTAGTACTATTAACAAATCTTACGAAAACGACTAATAGCCTAGACGGTAGAGCTCTACTATAGAATTAGACACTAGACTACGAACATACTTTCCTAACGCTAAAAGTAGCTTTTATTACTATACTAGTCCTCGCTTATTTTTAATAAGGCTAGGAGACAATACTAGAGACGGATACGTTAGACTTCGTTATAGTAGTAGTCCTATTATAACGCGATCCGAGTAGAATCCTCCGCCCTATCGCGTATCTCTCGAAGAAGATGTCTCTAGTAGAGTATAATTACGACATTTACGATAAAGAACTAATAGCTATCGTTAAAGCTTTTAAAGAATAGCGTCCCGAACTCTCCGCCGGTAGAGGAGATTTTAATCCCTTAGAGGATAAGGGTAATAGTAGCGTAGAATTCTTACTACTTCTCGACGATATCGCCGAGAAGCTAATAGCTGTCTATTTAGATTATAAGAACCTAGAGTACTTTATAAGTATAAAATAGCTTAATAGGAGATAAGCGCGCTAGGTAGAATTCCTATTATAATTCAACTTTATTATTTACTACCGCCCTAGTAAGTATAGTAAGAAACCTAACGGATTTATACGCTTGTCTTAGGACCTCCTAGTAGAAGGAGACGACTCCGACCCGCGGATATAGTATATAAACCGTACGATCCTTACTCTAGATAGGGTATAGTAAGCAAGTTTAACTATTAAGCTAGTTTAGCTAGTAGGACTAGAAATCGTCGTATTAGCTATCGATGCCGCGGAAGTAGAAGACCTAGAACTAAGTATAGACCTATTCCGTAGTATTCGAACATTATACTAGTCTAAGCCCGTATAAACCGCTATTAGTTAGATCGAGTAAGGACAACCTATTACTAAGTTCCGTAAGTACTAAATCGATAACGTAGATGTTTAACTAGTTACTAGCCTTTAAGGCAACACTAAGCTTATCTACGTTAAGAATAGGTACGGAGACTACTTACTCTAGATACCTAATAATAACACCCCGGGGGTCGATAAGGACGGAACTATTCGCTCTCGCATTTTAAAGGCCTTTTATAAAGCCCTAGTAGCTAGCTACCCTAGAAGAGCGAAGACTTATAAACTCGTGTTACGCTTATTCCTATAGCCTCGTATAGTATAGACAGTTCGTAGATTTGTCCGTAACTACCGTATATATCGAACCTTAAAGCTATCGTAGTAGCTATACTAAGGGCTACTCTATTCGCTACTAATCCCTTTCGAACTTTAGACCGATATTATAGTAGATTTCGTCGTAGAACTACTACCTTATAAGAGTAGCTACGATAGAGCTACGTATAACAACATCTTAATAGTTACTAATAGGCTAGGTAAAGGCCGCTATTTAATTAAAACTAATAACATAATAGCGGAGTACTACGCTCTACTTTTTCTAAAGCACGTTTTTAAGCACTATAGCTTACTAAAGATGATAGTTTCTAATCGAGGCAGCTAGTAGATATCCGCTTTCTAGCGCCGGCTATACTAGCTTCTTAGGATATCCCTTAAATTGTCTATAGCCTTCTATCCTAAGATAGATAGACAGTCCGAGAACACGAATAAAGTTATAGAGTAGTACCTACGTATATTCTATAACTATACTTAAGATAACTAGGTTAACTAGCTACTAGTCTACGAATTCTCCGGTAATAATACGATATTAGACGTAATAGGCGTGTTACCTTTCTTCGTAGAGAAAGGCACGAACCCGCGCTTTACGGACGCTTAATCGCTAGACGAATAAGACATCTCTATACCGTTACTTCCGTATAAGTAACGTCTAAGCGTAGAATCCGTATCTAAATTCGCTTAGCGTATAGCCGAACTATATACGTACCTTTAAGGGTAAATACTCTTAGCCTAAGCTATATAGGAAGATGTAGCGAATCTTTATCGTCGATAACTACTATCGTATCGAGTAGGCTAGGAAGTTTATATTAATACTAAGAACTAGCGTACGGAGCGCCCTATAAAGAAGCTAGATATTAAGAACGTAGGCCCGTACGCTATCCTTAAAATCCTACTAAACAACGTATATAGACTTAACCTTACTAAAGAACCTAGGTTAGCTTTATACTTCTATACCTTCTACGCTAATCTCCTCTAACCCGCCGTAGAAGACCCGCTACTCGGATAGTCCGTACCTCCGCTACTACCGATTATAATCCTACGCGACGATAAAGAAGCCGATATAGAGTAGGTTATAGAGGAAGTAGTAGATTCGAAATAGTACACGCTACTAGGTAGGGTACTAAAAGGTCGTAGTAAGACGAAGGAATTAAAGTATAAGATTAGATAGGAAGGTTATAACGAGCTAATATAGGAACCTACTTAGAATGTGATTAATAGAGCCGCTACCTCTATAGCGGACTTTTATTATAGTTTTCTAGATAAACTATTACTAGTTAGAGGTTTTATACCGCCGTATGATTAGATCTTTCTAGAGATAGTTATAGGTTTACGGCTAGCTCGTTAAATAGTAGCTACGCCTACTCCGAACAGCGTCGATAGCCGAACTATATAAAGCTACCTAAACGAGAACGTCTTATATAGCTAATCGTAAAAGGCGGGCAATGTAGCTCTCGCGTAAGAACACGGTTACTACGAGTTATATAGGCTATATAGAACTACTACGGTTAATAACCTAAGGAAAACTATATTAGAAGAAAGCGACACGTATACGTATAAGCCTTAACCTTATACGGTTATTAGTGTACTAGTTACATACGCGACACCTGAATCTACTTAAGCTATAGAAACTATAGTAGTTACTAACTAGTCTTATATAGCTAGTAGGAAGCTCGTTATTAAGGACGCTAAATAGATAACGGTTAACCGCTCTTATCGCGGTTATTAGAACATAACAAGTACTAACTATACTAACTCTACTATAGCGCTCCGACCTACTACGATAGAGTTTATACCGTCTGCCTTCGATAGCGATAGCGATAATAACGACGAGAGCGACGTAAGTAGCGAGCTTAGTAATAGTAAAGATAGAAACATAGCCTTTACCTTATAGTTACGATTAGTAAGAGCTAGTATATAACTATAGCGCGTTACGCGCTTAATAAAGAAGCAAATAGACAATAGCGCGTAGAGGACTAGCGCCGCTTTAAAGGGGGGAGTAGTGTTACGGGTAGCCTCCGCTATAGTCTCCGCTAGTAACTAGACGGTTCTAGAGCTAACTTAGCGGCTGACTTAGTACGGATCCTCCCGACGGTCTATACCTTCGGCTCGATCCTAGAACCTCTTAGATACATCGTCGATCGACTTAATATTACGACTTTAATACGCTTTCGTCTCGTCTTAACTTAACCGTAATAGCTACCTACCTATAGTTTACGATAACTATCGAGCTTACCTAGCCTATACGGTAAGTAGGTACTAATACGGTATCTCTATAGTTTAAAGCTACTCTTAAGAATATACGTAATAACTAAGTTACTAAAGACGATTAGCGTTTCCTTCTTTAGCGAGCCTAAGTTCTAATCGAGGAGCGTTTACAATTTTATAACGCTCTCCGCGTACTACCGTATAAGAAGAAGGTTAACCGTTATAACGCTTAGCGTATAAGAGAGACTAGTAACCCTATTAAGCTAGTCAAAGCCCGTTATACTAGTAGTAAGAAGGCTAGCTCGGCTACCTTCGAAGAAGGCGGTAATCTTTATGCTATACTACCTATTAGTATTAGCTATCGCCTTATACTTACTAAGAATATCTAGACTAAGCGTAGATTGACTAATAGGTCTATCGGTACTCTCGTTAACGTCGTTTAGGCTAATAGTATAGATCCTTACGATAAGGAATCTAAGAATACTATACCTCTATATATACTTATCGCTTTCGATAACTATGACTACGACTATACTAACGAGGACGTTTTCCCTAACGGCGACGGACCGTCTATCCGCTCCGTAGAGAGCCTCGAACGTAAGCTAAAGGTCGTTCCTATCTTTACTTCCCTCCGCTAATATAAACGTAGTTAAAAGACCTATATACGAGAGCAATTCCCTCTAACCGTTATATACGCTATTATAATCTATAAGGCTTAAGGATTAATACTAGATTAGGCCGTACTAAGCCTTATAGACAAGGACTTTACGCCTAGGCTATCGTACGTTATAGTGTCTAGAGTTAAGAACTTCGGAGATATACTATTTAAGGAGGTATTTGATTTTAATCGCTTTAGCTATACTATTACTAATATATAGCGAGCTCGCTCTATAGATTATAATAGGCGTAGGCCTTAACATCTTATACCTAAGACTATACGCTATAAGGTACTAACACCGGAGAATTATAGTAAATAACCGCCTAAAGTAAACTCTTAGCGTACCGGCGTCCTTCTACCGTAAGTTCTACGACCTCCGCTAGCGTTAGAAACATTTATACAGATAGTAATACTAATTAGTAGTAGGCTACGTCGCCTACTTACTCTACCGTAGACTACCTTAATTAGTAGTAGTAGCCGAGTATAAGAAGATAAGTTTAAGGATTTAATAGCTAATACTATTATAGAATTAGAGGTATAACTTTAGCGTAAGGAATAGTAGCGCTATCGAGCTACTACTAACCCTTAGCGTAACATTACTAATATAGAGCTCGCTAATATTTAGCGTACTCGCAACGCTAAAGAAGTAGCTAGTAAAGAGGGAAGAATAATCCGTATATAGTACGCTAAGGCTTATTAATAGTATAAGTAGCTATAATAATAGCGTAAAACCTATCTAAGGCTTTACGGAAACGATAACTACCCGTATTAAGAGCGTATTAACGAGTTAGTACGATAGGGTATATAACCGTTTAGAGCTTATACCTAGGTAACTAAGTCTTAGCCTACTAATAGAGGTTATTAATAGTAGTAAGGTAGAGCGTATATTATAGATGAATAGTTCGTAGAACTACTTAATTGAAATTGATCAATATTACACTTAAAAGCACGCAGAATTGCGATGCTAGGCATTGGATACGGCACGTGATCCAACAGCACATTTTTCTATCTTATCTCCGCGCTGGCCTCATTGCCGAGCCTTTCCAACGTCTTTCTCCGGCTTCCATTTCCACATCATCAACAACACAACTCCTCCGCCAATAGCTCAGGTGACACCCTCACCCAAGCAGCGCTGAACTACGCTTCTATGATGCCTACAAATAGCCTGCTGTTTCCAACAAGTTACAGCATGGAGTCACGCCGCATCACAAAAAACGCACGTCTGCATTGATCACAGTGGCACCTGATGACCGCCAAAAGATGTGATGAAAATGGCTTCTTTCAGCAAACACCCTGGGCCCAAACTGGTCCCAGCTTTCCGTGGCATGCCGTGGAGCATTCAAGCGACAATGAATGGCGATAGTCCTTTGCTTGCCATTCTAGAGTTGCCCGTGCGATCCGCAATCGACCTCCTTGATGGCCCATTCAGTCGCCTGCTTTGGCACACTCTTGGCTATCTAGCATCAATGCCGGACACCCGGGTGTACTGCGGTCGTCCTAGCACATCCTTAGGCAGAGTTGTGATCTTGGTCCAGCTCCCGGGTCCCTCTGCATGGCAAGATTACCAAGCTTCGGCAGGACTCCAGCTCCTCTCTGCTACGCTGTACGAGACACCTACCAATAGATGCACATCCTTAGAGCTGCCTTCGCATCTAGAGCCTGGCGATCAATTAGACCTTATCTCCATCTCACTTGGACGACTTGTGGAGAATTGCACGATACGACAGAGAAATGTTATTGAAGACTTCTGGAAGGAGTTCAAAGACAGTCTCGGAACAGATGCGAGGGATGTTGTGGGAGGCTTTCTCGAGGATGAAAGTGCTGGGTTTGTCGTACCCGACAGTAGTCCTCCTGGTAAGCGATCGGCCGTCTTCGAGGCATACGATCAACAAACACAATACTTTCTAGGAGTTGTTTGCCGTAGGCCAGGACAAGGCCAAGACCGGTCTCCGAGCAACGAAAGAATCCAGGCTCTTGTATCGAGGCTGCTGCACCATGACTACGACGTCGTACACAACGTTGTGCAGCTCGAATCTATAAAGACCTTCCCTGTAATGCCTGCGTTGCCTTTAGAGCTTACTACGCAGAGTCTCATTCATCGGAATGTGAAGCCTCGATTTCGAAAAGACCACGGACTCACATTCTATGGAGAAAATTCTATCGACGATATGTATTGCGCCAGCTACGTAGAAGGGGACTATATTCAGCCTCGAGGACACTATGACCGCCTAGCTACCATATATACTGGATCATTTCCCGGTCAGCCGAGCTTGCCACTCAGAGACGAAACATTACAACCAGTCAGTACCCTATGGCTCAGACTCCGGACAGCTACGGTGGCAGAAAAGCCATCGTCGGGAGTTCAAAACCTATCGCAACAACGATTCAAGGAGATGCGTGAACACATTGCGCAGTCTGAAGACTGCAGCAAAGTGCTATGGGCATGTAGAGCAGGGGACCCCGAGGCCGTTGCCCTTTTTATTGGTATTGTATTGTCTCCCAATCGATACTTGTGCGGTTCTAACACTCTCTCAGTCTGGAATACACACGAAGCTCAGAAGGTAGCACTTCTGAGCCCTCGTTGGGAATTGCTCACTTCATTGTTTGCAGACATCTTGGCATCTGGTCCGGTTCTTGGGCTAAATTTTGAGATCCATGTTGCCAAAGACATCCCAAGCCAACTCGACGCACAAATGCGGCGAGGCAATTGCCTTGAACTGATCACTTTCAAGACGTTCAATTACCCAGAGTCGAAGTACCTCTTTCATGTTCATTATGGAAGATACAGCAACACCTTAACCAACAGTCATGGTATGTTTTACATGCCGCATCGTAGAGGCGATCCGGGACGTTGCATCAGATCTGGCTTTGCTGGAGTTCATGCCAACGAGGATAAGTTCGTGGAGTACTTTGCCCTATGGTCGTGGGAAAGTAAAGAGGCGCGGGATCAATGGTACCGAGCGTTCCATACTGGTATGTTTGCGAGCTATGAGAGACTGGGCCATATCGTAGACGGACTACGCATTTGCTCGCCTGGAGGTGTCCAGTCTGATTTATTGGATATGTGGCAGATTGACTGATAGCTCCAGACGTTCTACGGGACAACGGCAACTACACAGTCTACATGGAGAATTCTTGGATTCAACTATTCGCGTCGATACAGAGGGCTGAATAACAGTCCTGGTCCGCATTTGAGACAATGCGGATGCCTCCCGGACTCCCTACAAGTGGTCACTCTGACACCGCTCTCATTCCATCGATTACGGACCGCTTGGCGACTGGGCGCCGCATTGTGATCACACTGATGTACTTCTGGCAAATTGGATATATCAGAAGCAAGTCACTGGCTGGACAATGCTCAGATCGGCGTTCCTATCTCGCGGCGTCTACAGAGCGATATGCTCTCCTGTCACGTCGTAGCGATCGCAACCTTCGCAGCAACTGCCCGGGCACTCTTCTCTTGCACACCCAACAGTTCAGAGTCCGACTCGTCATCGGGGCGATGCCACAATACCACGCTGCTCATCTTTGTCAAACGGCTGAGAAGGAGATAGTGATATCTCGCCTCGATCCTCAAGCGACGACCTGCATATTTCACTTACGTAATACAACACTTGCTTACCTTGCACAGCATCCCAGACACGACCGTTGATCTTGTCTAATCGACATGAGAAAAGGAAGAAGGACGTCCACCTTGAGGTGTTACTCTCACCACTTCTGTCCTTGCAATATACGATATCGGGCGCACAGTCCAAGCCACCGAAGCATGGAGGGATCCTACTTTCATCGGCCACTTGAAGAACAAGAAAGCATCCGAACCTTCGTTCTTCAGCCTTCGACGGACCTTACGGACCCGCTTGTTGGGCACCTAGAGGAATGTTCCTTCGGCCAAGAAGACGCTTCATACATCGCTCTTTCTTACAGTTGGGCTATGGAGGATGACAAGTACATTCTTGATATCAATCGAGAAGTGGCTGTGGATTATCAGGACCGTGTAAGACATGCCCCTCCAAGCTCGACCACAAAAGTACTCTCTCTTGAAAACATCAATGTTCTGATCGGGGAGAATCTTCACGATGCTTTATGGCGACTACGAGAGAAATCAGAGCTGCCGTTGCGGCTATGGGTGGACGCCATCTGCATTGACCAGGATAACGAGCGCGAAAAGAGCAGTCAGGTCACTATGATGGGCTCAATCTATGCGAACGCGGAGCGGGTAGTGGCTTGGCTTGGTGAAGGCAACGAGCGTGACAATACGGCAGCACATCTAGCATTCCGCTGTCTCCTCGCTGAGCAGGCCGAACGTGCAGTCAACCCAAGATATCGCCACTGGTATTTTAGGCATCGTTGGTCCGATCACCAGTACTTTGGGGAAGATGGGATTCCACCAGATTGCAGCATATGCACCTGGCGAAGCTTTTGCACAGCTCTTCATCAGGCTTCACCCATCAAAGCCTTATACGAGACCTGCATTGGCTGGCGTCGATCGGGAAACAAAGCAAGACGGGATCGTCGCCTGTCACCCTCAGGTCCAGTGTCCTCTCTAGAAGCCTTATTTCTGCTTTTCAGCAGAAGATATTTCCAGCGCCTATGGATCATGCAAGAAGTTTCAATCCCACACGCAGATCGAATCACATTTCAATTTGGCGCTTACACGCTCCACGGCAATCCTCTAACTTTGATGGATCAATACATGCCAGAGCTCAACCGAGGGCGTGTATATTACGATGCCGATGGCACCATATCCATGTATCCACCTGCAGAAAACGAATCCCTACACCACTCGTCACGACAATTCGTTGATTGGGTAGCAATTTGTTCATTAAAGCACTGCTCTGATCCAAGGGATAAAATCTATGGCATCTTGGCCATGGCTCCCAACTCGGGCATACAGCCTGACTACAGCTTATCTCCGATAACTCTGTATCACCAGTTTGCCCGACAGCTATTTTCTCAACGCTTTATCATTACCCTCTTGTCCAGCAGTTGGGGTCGGCAGAAGTATATCTGGCACGCTGCTGAGATCCAGGGTGATTTTCGTGAGTCACTTGACGGTTTACCAACCTGGGTCCCCAACCTGGGATTTAGGTTCATCTTCATGGATGGCGACAAGGAGCTATCAGCAGCCATGTGGCAGTACATACAACCTGGACTATCCGATGACGGCCTCGTACTGTCGTGTCATTTTTGCTATCTCGGCACTGTGATTTCAGAGCAAACATCCGCGAGCATCGATGCCGCTGTCTCCTGGGAGGAGCATGAATCATTCGATCATTCGGACCAAAACACTGTGATGAAATTGATCACTAACCAAAGGATCGCTACCGTGGATCTGCTTGGACGAGTGAATGAGAACAGATATGGGGCGAATGCGCGTCGCGGTGACGTGATCTGTTGCCTTTCTCCAGAATATCCCGAATATAACTGGTACTGGAGCTTGATTTTGCGACCGGACAACAAACCAGGCCAGTGGAGAATCAATGGCCATTGGGTTAGAATGGATTACGTAGACTCGGAGCATAAGCCGAATGAACGAAGGCTCTATCATGTCTTGTGAGAGCCGTAACGCTGGTCGATGCAACAATGCAGCTATGTCTGGACTTCGAGGGTGTTACAACAGCCGGCTCCATTTTATTTCTTGAGCCACACCGGCCATCTTTGATATTCGCAAACTTTGCCGCAGGGAAATTCAAGAAGTACCACCAAGGTTCCTGTTGGCTTGTTTACCTCGAGCCTACGCAGGAAATCAAGACGAATATCGCGAAACATCCGCCACTCCGTACTCACCAACAGCACATATACATACGGAGCTGGTCTTCGTATACCCATTCTACCAGGATCAAGTCACCTACTCTAAATCACCCAGATGCACTGGCAAGCAGCTACCTATCATCAAGGTACACAAGCTACCTAAGCCTACTGCACATGTGCTCTCCATCGTCTCCAGCGTTTCCCCACGCAGGTCCACACCTGCGTGAGAAGATGCCCCGCCTCTCCAATTCCAGGCGAGCTTCATTAAAATGTGAAACTATGATTACATGGGGGAAATCTCACTATTCCCAGCTGATGCTAACACCTGAGAACGCCTCCTCCATCATTACAGACAACTCTGCACCGGCGCTTTGCTCATTGCTTTTTGCTCTTCCTCCGCTGCCGCCCCGCGACGTACCATCCATCCTCTCAAGCCTCGACGCATTCACTCGCTGAACATTACTGCTGGAAGCGACTCGAAACCCCCAGGAGCTACAAGACTCATAAAGAGATCTCGCTCAGTACGAGTACGCCAACTAGTCAGCACCATTGTTCCGTTTTGAGAAGACACAACAGGCCGGACCTAAAGCACAGAGCAGATAAGTTTTCCGGCTTCGTAAAATCCTTCTCGTCTCCAGACTTTCAGGGTCTCCTTGGCAAACTGAATGATTGGAGCTCCAGCTCTAGGCAGCAGCCAGTGTACAGCGCCTTTGTGCATGCGAGCATCAACTTCCCACGCCGTTAGAATCCTTCGAAGCAAATTTGACGAATGAGAGTCCGTGGACGAATGGAAGGGACGGGAACTTGATGCTCGCATGCACGAAGACGCTGTACCAGGTGTCATGCCGTCGAGTAGGAATAGGCTATGACTAATTCGTGCACAACTCCTAGATGGCATGGCGCTGTCGAGAAACAGCACACCGCGAATCTATTTGCTTGTCTTCCTACTGATTGCAATCTCTCATCTGCTTATGATGTTCAAAGCTCTCTGGTCATCACTCTTCGCAATCTTGCGCACTCGACCCATACGCATTATCCTGGCCACTGGCTGCTCCTGGCTGTTTCTGTTCGTCGTTCTGAAGCATTTCCTTTGGCGAGATCCACATTCCGGTTTCTTTGAAGATGCTACAGTGTATGATCTCGGGTACAGCGCTCTTCGGCGAGACGAAGCTCGCACTTATATTGCTCGGTACGACGAATGAGATGAAGACCTCATATTTGGCCATGAACCCATAATTTGTGCCGGAATGGCGACATACAAACGGCCTGAGAGACAGTACCTGAACGAGTCCCTCGGTTCACTCCTTGTTGGCTTGACTCCGGAGGAGAGACGAGCCCTACACATCAAGGTGCTATTCTCGCATACTGATCCTTGGACACATCCTGACTGGAACCGTACCTGGCTTCGGGTGCTAGATAGCTGGTCGGGCTATGAACTCTCGGATTCTGAGATGACTGACGTTCGAGCCGTCGAGGCTGAGGAGAACTTTTATGTGAAGGGGATAATGTCAGTATCACTTACCGTCCTGTATATAGCTCAGATGCGATTGCAAAACTGACTATGATTTAGCGATTACACCTACGTTCTTGAGCAGTGTATAGCCCATACTAAAGCACCTTATATCGCCGTACTAGAAGACGATATCATCTTCGCAGAGGGCTGGCTTCCGAAGACTATGGCTGCTCTGAAAGAAGTTGAAGGCCGCTCAAGCCATTGGCTGTACTTGCGATTATTCTACACCGAGACTTCGCTTGGCTGGGAGGCAGACAGCGACTTTTGGTATCGGAACCAGCTTGCTTTCTATTGTGTGGCTATCGCGGTCTCAGCTACGGTCTTGTTCTGTGCACGATTGTTTTCTCCGAGAGCGCGGACGTCGCTGGACCTGGCAACTATCTCCGTGGTGGCTCTGGTAACAACCCCAGCTTTCGCAACATTCTTCTTCATGGTTGGAAAATACAATATATTTCCCCTGAATGATGTTGAGCGCATGGACAGGTTCGGCTGCTGTACCCAAGCGCTCGTGTTCCCTCGATCTGGAGCAGTTGATATTCTACAAGAACTGCGAAAACATGAGAAACAGGGTGGCCAGACTGATGCTCTGGTAGAAGCGTACGCAGATCGGACTCGCTACGAAAGATTTGCATTATCCCCCAGGTTGTCCAGCACGTTGGGCTTATCTCCAGTAGGAACAATCTTGAGATCAACACCAAGAGCACATGGGCATTCTGGTTCGAAGCCCAGAACGGAGCTAAGCTGCATCATGAGCACATTAAACTTGCAGCTGAGATAGATTGGTAGCAGCGACATTGAGCAGGAAATTGCATGAACGCTGAGCTCGGGATAGCTGCGCCTAGATGAAGATCTGGCGTTTTGCTCCCCTGGTCAGCTCGTTCCAGATGAGGTCAACGGTATCCATACGCTACTGCAGTGAGACTGCGATAACGTCTGGAATTACTCCACTCTCCTACCTCTTGCCACGAAGGATTGGGATGAAAGGGGGTATGGACAGGTGGGGAAGCTTGTTATCAGCCGCACAAGCTCGACAAGTCAAAGAGCTTCGAAACCTACTCCCATGATCCGCCGCGTAAGTACATACCACCAGCTCGATCTTTGCGGACTTCTTTGCCACAGCCTTCCTTGACAGCATCTCACCTTCCGGATTTGAACAGTCATGTCTGGAGCAGGAGAACTGCCGGCAAACATATATGGCTCTGTGTACCCAGTGATCTATGAGTGAGTACGCTTCGCTCCCGAACAGCTGAGGCCAAATCTGACAGTAAATTGCAGCGATGAAGAAAAGCAGCGTCTTCGAAAACAGCACTTGGGCTTGATGAGCGTCATGCACAATGCTCCCATCCACGCTCCAATCTCCACCATAAATCTCAAGAAGATTGTAGATGTAGGCTGCGGCGTCAACGCAGACATGACAAGATACCTCGCGAAACGCTTCCCAGACGCACATGTCTATGGCGTTGACCTCGCGCCCGTCACAATTCTCGCAGGACACACCCCTCCAAACGTAACCTTCATCCAAGGCAACATCATGGAGCTACTCGATGAAGATCCTAGACTCGCCAGCGGTTCCGTAGACTTGCTTTTCAGCAGACTACTGTGTGCCGGAATGCAAAATTGGAAAATATACATTCAAATCGTCACCTCTCTTCTGAGTCCCGGTGGGCTCACAGAAATGCAGGATCTCGGCACCATGCATTTCATCAATAAGGACGGAGACCCCGCATTCTCCGATGCTAAGTGGTTCCACCACGTAAATCATCAAATGACGAGTAAAATGGGACTGGACATGCCAACATTTACCAAAGCCGATGCCGTCATGAGGGAGGTTACAGGTAGGACTAGAAGATACCGCAATGAAGGAGATATATTTGAATTGGGGAGCGGCAAAGGATCCGTCTGAGAAGTACTGGGAAGCGGAAGGGAGAGCGCAGATTTATGCTGGTCTGGTCATGATCACGACCATCGCGGTGGCGGACAAGGATCCCAAGGAACAGCAGGAGATCATGGAAGATCTTTATCGATCGATAAAGCCGCCAAAGGAGGATGCGTGGTTTCCCTTCTATGTAGCTTGGGGGAGGAAGTCGGGAGAGATCAAAGGGTAAAGGTTATGGGAAGCTGTTTGGGAGGCATGGGCACCAGTCCAGATGCTAGGCTGCTACTCACGGTGCGAAAATGTTTGCTGATTGAGAAAGCTTGGCAGCGGACTTGGCTCCGGAAGAATGAATTTTCCGAGCCGAATTGCGTTGCCGTATCTCAGTAACAGCCTATCTAGCCGAGAACACATTCGAGGTGCATTGAGGAATGCAGTTGTACAACGAGCCAGTATACTAGACAGTCTAGACTGCGTCTTCGGAGAGAATACCTCATCTCAGATCTGACAAGGTCGCACAGAACACCATCTCCTTGCTTGATGAGAGAAGCAGCCGCGTCAGTCTCTCTCCCATTCTTTCTGCCTCGTCAGTAGGTAAGCATTGTGTTCATCTTCTTTCCCCATGGTTAAGGAACAATGTTTCTTATCGAGCGCCCCCAACTTCTGCCTTTCATCGTCGCTGCTCTCGCCTTCTCGATCTTGACATGTTATTATGTCTTTACACTTCAAAGTTTTCACGCCCACTCCCAAACGCTTGAGATCACCATTGAAGACTTGCGACAATCGGCTGCGAAGAGCCGTCGTCCAAGTAGCATCGCAGACCACGCCAACGGCATCAATTCCAACATTATCGATACGGAATCTGCCAGGGTATCTCCAACGATCAACAAAGACTTGTACGGTACGCCCAACCGAGATCTAATAATCTTCGCCTACTCTGAGAATCCAGACTCTCTCCTCAACCTCGCATTCTTTCGAAAGCATGCCTTGCATGCGAAAGCAGACTTCATCTTCCTATTCAATGGCAACCACACGGTCGATTTATCAGCATTCTCAGCGCTACCCAACGTCAGGGTCATCGAGCGGGAGAATCGCTGCTTCGATCTAGGCTCTTACCATGAGGTCCTAACGCAGAACAGCACTCTCACGACCGCCTACGATCGTTTTATCCTGATGAACTCGTCCGTGCGAGGTCCGCTCTTCCCGGCCTGGGCAAACGATCTCTGCTGGAGCGATGTCTTTTGGAAAATGTTGTCTGACCGGACAAAAATGGTTGGTTTGACCTACAACTGCGGGAGAGGTGAGAGCTGGCCGGCACATGTTCAATCAATGCTCTACGCCGTCTCGAGAGAGACACTGGTGGATGTTCTTTTGCCGAATATGCGGTGTTATGCGGATTACATGGACACGGTGCAGAATGGGGAAATGCAGGCTAGCAATTGGGTGCTCGCTGCTGGCGGAGACGTCTATGCTATGGAGGGTCGTTTTGCTGCGCATGCCGGTCGTCTTGATGGTAATTTCTCTTCAACTTTTTTGGAATGGTGTGAGAATACAGACGATGTCAGGAGTGGACAAGAGATAGTGGTCTCGGGAAAATACGAAGGGGGCACCATCCATCCCTACGAGACTATGTAAGTGTTTAGTTCACCTTTGACCGTCCAGAAACTAACTATGTTGCAGATTTGCGAAGACCAGCCGGTCGGCCCAGCGTTGGGACTCGCGAGATAATGCAATGATCGATCAGCTAACAGAGCATGCAGAAGTAGCGAATTATTCGAGCTACAACCACTGTATGTAGCAGCTTAATCAAGGAGCGGACTGCCCTGCTCTCCCTACAGCATTTTGGATGAAAGGGTATGTATGCGTCGTTCTGATATGACAATCGTTGATCAATCTAGCAATCCGTATGTGAATCATTCACATTTAGGTCTTGAATCTTGATAGGACTGCCATCTACGTATATAACTACACTACTCTTCACTTACTTTATGTATGTCTATTCTATGTATCGAGATAAGGTCGTCGTGCACTACCCCAACCCTAACCCTTAGCTGACCCCTGAGTTTCCGGAAGGTCAGAAAACGAGGCAGGGAAGATTTGAACCCTGACTAGATCGATTTGTCCTCATACGCAACGCCTACACTGGAAATGGGCGGACTGCCTTGTAAATCAATCGGCCAGGCTTCCTATCTCAATCACCTCCTTAGCCTTCCTTCACTGACCTCCTGATCTTAGCTTCTCCCTCTCCAGCGTCACCTCCGCTAACCGCATCAGATAGTTCTGCATCTTTATTGCTTTCGCTTGTCTTCGCAGTCGACCATACCTCCATCCTGGAACGCTCCACAAGAAGAACATGAGCACCCAAAGGTATCCCAAAACGCTGCTAACCCAGCTTCGCTCTATATGCACCAGCTGACGAGAAACTCCAGCGTACTTTGCCAGCCTTCGAACAGCGACTATGAAAAATGTCTCTATAGTTCAGCCTGCAAAGTTGAGAAGGAACCATCTCAGATCTGCATACCAGTCTTTGTGTCCGCAGTTGAACGAAACGATGGCATGCGTGGCACCTGAGAGGCTGAAGACCACGAAGGCTGTTATAGCATTACGTAGATGTGAACGCTGAATGAATTTCGGGACCAGAGCAGATGCGAGTAGACGTCCGAAGTTTCCATATGGACGTACTGCTAGTGGATGCCAGAACTTGGACCAGAAGGATCTTAGGCTCGAGGCATGTGATAGTTTGCCGAAAAGTGAAGGCCAGTCAAGTGGGCAATCGATGTGTAGGCTTGTAAAGAGTATTGCTAAGATGCAGTTGGCACCATCGAGGTAGAGAAAACTCTCCCAGATCCAAGAGAGAGAGAGATAGGTCCGAACTGCAATTTCGCGGTTGGACATGGTGGCAAGCTGTTGTAGGAAACCTTGTTGAGTCGGAGCGAGGTCCATTGGGGTGATCTCGAGCAGAGTCTTTGAGAAAACGAGAGGTATGATGTGGATTTGAAGGAAATAGTAGACGCCCAGTTTGGCCATTCGGATCCGGATGAACTTGAGCAGATGTTGCAGCTCGTCTCGTTCCTTTGGGTTGGTCTGCACCCGCACTAGACGCGGGTTTCCCCATAGTCGATAGGTTGTTGCTATCCTCCAGATCCATACTTCTACACGTCTGAGGTTCGGAGGCTGTCTTGGTGCGGGCCACTGCTCAATGTATAGGAGCGAGATCGCGTGTAGAATGTACAGAGTGACAGCCTGACTCCAGAGAGCTGTTATGGCTGGTGAAGAGGAGAAAGCATTGGCGGTTGCAAAACTCAGAGCAGACGAGAGAAGGAATGGTAGAATATAAGCGAGGCGAAAGCTTTGAGTTTTTGTATGGAGCGTGAAGCCGAACAAGACAGCAGAAATGGCAAGGTAGAATGGAGGCAATAGAGTCGAGGAGTCTGAGTAAGCGATCGATGGGTCCATGATGGAAATCAGAATGTTACTTTCTGGTCGAGCTGTAGGGATAGGAGATATGGATGGAGGCGAGGCTCACTTATAGAGGAGCTCCGCCAGAGGATGTCTTCTCCAACTTGTTGCTAAAAGGAAGTCGCATCCTCGAAAGAGAGGAGCGGCTGAGAAGGAGGCAGAGCCAAGAGATGTCTTACGACCCACCGACTGGGATTGGGGATCGGCTAGAGGACACTGCCCATTTGTTCAGCCAGGAGGATTCAGCTGGCACTTCTGCTACGCCGCAATACGGTTCCGAAGAGACCCCGAAGAACAAAATGTTGAATTGGCCCTCCGAATGTCTAGTCTATCTGATGTGTACCTCTTTCCCGAAAACGAATGGCGTTGGACAGATCGACCCGATTTGTCCAATCAGCAAAAAAGCTCTGCAGCCAGCTGCAGTACCCGCGAGAAAAAAGCTGCTTCTTGTTGTCTCGCCCCGTGCTTTTCCCTCGAATTGTAATCTAGGTACCCAGAGCGTTCAAAGAATCGATCAGGTTGTCAATCTGGTCATCCGAGAGGCCAGAAAACAGAATCGAATCGGTGCCCTCCGGCACTGGATTACCCAAATCAACCTCCCCGGTAACCACAGTCGCCAGAGTCATGCAAGTAGCAGGAAGGGCCGTCGCGAGGATGCCTGTGTCTTGGTGTCAGTAACAGTCTCACTTGAGCAATGGGTCTTGAGGATCATGACTTACTGCCCACAGCCGGAGAAGTGATTCCAATTGTCACGCCCGCCAAATCGTCGTGACACTCTTCCCAGGCGAGCTCATTCTGAACCTGACGCTGCTTGATGCGGCTGAAGAAGGGCTGGGACACTTCTTGGGAGGGAGATGCGACGTCACGTTTCTTCTTCTTCGCTCCCTCGATGGCGATGGCAGTTGAGGCTGCCCC
This sequence comes from Ramularia endophylla, assembly GCA_002116395.1. NCBI lineage: Eukaryota > Fungi > Ascomycota > Dothideomycetes > Mycosphaerellales > Mycosphaerellaceae > Ramularia > Ramularia endophylla. Next base: position 17,395 of record MWSQ01001098.1, on the reverse strand, counting down.
ACCGGCGATACCGCCTGCTGCACCAACCCAGGCAGCGGCGGTGCCCATCTCGACGGCGATGGTAATGACCGGTACGATTGGTGCCGGGCAGATTTGAGAAAGGGACACGAAGGCGGCGGTTGCGGCCAATGCTTGGGTGAAGGAGAACATGATGGTGGCAGTGTCTTGAATGAGGCGAGTGTGGGTTGTTGGAATTGATTCCTCACAGTGGCCTGTTGGTCTCCGAGTTCTGGTTTTTGAGGGAAGGCGAGTTGTTTCTGGTTTGTCTGAGTCCTAGGGAGCCATCACGGCCAATTTATATATCAATCTGCTGAGAGACTGGTGCGCTGAATCTCTTGCAGAGTCCTTCGTCATAGCTGAGCCTGGCGACCCACTGTCGCTGATAGCCCTGGTGCGAACAATCCTTCAACTCCACTAGGCAGGGGGTTGATTGTGTTGGTTGTTATATCTCAGTCTGTTGGAGGTTTCGTATTACAGGCTTCAGATATCCTTCAACTCGGAATGTTGGGGTTGAGAAGTCTGCGCCCCTTGTTTTTCAAAGCGCATCAACTCCACCAGGCAGGGGTCGATCATGTTGACTGCGATATTGCAATATGTTGGAGGATTCGTGTTATGCGCCTCGGAGATGAGTCTTCATTGACTCCTTCGCTAGCTGGGAAAGGCATCCTTCTCCTCCACCAGACAAGGACTCAATGCCGTTTGCTCGCCGGTGAAACTATGAATAGTAGAAAACGAGTCAACAATCAGAAAGTTGTGGAGATCTGGGATATGTACCCTGCTTCCAGGCAGTGATTGTTCCACTGCAGAGTTCAGCCGCAGGCAGTGTACCACAAGCAAACCAACATCCCGAATGCCACATTTTCCGCTGTCGTCGTGTCGTCAAAGACGTGCCATCGGAAGGCATAGCGGACTTGATACCGCCTAAACCTGCTCTCCGAAACAGAAGGGATTTCACAGCTTATATTGACTACAGCACTCCAGTGTCCCGTCAGTAGACTAACAGATCTTCGCCCGGGCCCACGTATGATGCTTCAAGGGGTCATCATCGCAACAGCCCTACCGACGCCAGGCATGGAAGACTTCGATTCGACAAACTGCCATAGCCAGCACCAAAGCCACATTGACGTTGCTTGCAACCTCCAGTTTCCAGACACTTCGATCCAGACCCCGCCAACCAAGAAAAGACGCATCATTGTTCTCCACAACCTGCAGCTCCGCGAATTTCACCCCATCGGCGTCAAAGGTCGTCGTGATCCCGGAGCGGTCATGTGCCTGCAAACTGACTGTAACCATGTCGGAAGGGGATGGGAATCTAGCCAGAATCCTCGTGATTGAAACAGGCATGTCGCTTTTGAGAAAGCAGACATCCTTGCCCTCTTGGTCTTCCACAACGTACTCGTGGAGTTTGGAGCGATAATGACGGACCGTCAAGAGTTGGCCTCCAGCACTGTCTTTCAGTGGGCGCCGTACGCTCCAGGAAGCGAGAGGATTTCCTGATTCCAGAGTGAAGATTGTCTCGCCGTTCTCGTCTGCTATCACTACATCGCGGAGGTGGCGGTCATGGCATCGAATTTGGAAGACCCTGGGCGCCTCCGTGGTCTGTCCAGTACCTAGCAAGACGGAAGCGCGAGGTGTCGATAGGGCTGACATGATAAATCTTTCTTTCTTCGGTGTTGAGGAACGTTTGGAGGAGATAGGCCTGAGTTTGGAAAGTGTGTCCAGAGGCGTGATTGATGCCAACAAGATTTGCCGAGGTTTGAGGTTTGACTTGGCTGGTGCTGGTTTTCTGGCTGATAGAACGAAGGAGTCGCAGGATGCTCAGTTGCTTTGGCCGAATACGACGAAGGAGTCGAAGGATTCTTGTACGTACGTGTAACTTATCCGCTTGCCAAGATGCTGCAATGCTGACAGATCGTTCAGGGGTCAGTGCAAGGATGCTAGATGACCTCATGCTATCTATACAGCCGACGAATCGCCTGTATCAATGGAGGTCCAATGTTGTGTTGTCCAAACTTCAGCCTCACTGCCCCACATGGGAATTTTAGAAACACTCAGACCGGTGGGCTCGTATTGCACTCAGGGAATCGAATCCTGGCAGTAGCACCCAACTGGCAATAACGGCACCGACAGGTCTCTGCTCTTCAATCAGCCGTGCGTCATATTGCTTTCATCACCTCTCTTACAGCTCCCGGATATTGTTCATCGCCACGACACTTCCCCTGAAAAAAGGAACGAGCATGATGACAAGACAACTCTTGCACCACGCTCTTTCGATCTTGCTAGCCATCTCCCACGCCTACATGGCCTGGAAAGCATTCTCTCTCGTCACCAACTCATCTTCTCCCGTCATGGTAGTAATCTCAGAGTCAATGGCTCCAGCCTTCCACCGCGGCGATCTCTTACTCCTGTCCAACTGGAACCCTCACATACACATCGGCGACATCCCCGTAGTTTGGATCGATGGAGCAATCTTACCAATGGTTCATCGTGCGGTGGGAAGCAGATGGGAATTAACCGGTTCAGACTTGACGTAAGTCGGACACCCGCATTCTTTTCTTCCCATTGTAGTAAACATAGCAGAGTGGCTGATACATTTGTTTGACTTTGATAGTCAGCACATCCTCACAAAAGGCGACAACAACGAGCAAGACGACATTGCATTGTATCCCAGCGGTCGAAGGACTGTTTTGCGAAAAGAGGTTATCGGGGTTGTTCGTGGGTATGTCCCGTACCTAGGCTGGTTAGCTATAGCACCGAGAGAGCTTTGGCACTGCTTCTTGAGTGGAAGTAGAGTACGTTGAACAAGCTGTACTCTCTACATCATTGTGCGACAAGTACACAAGACGCATTGCCATGCTGGTCTTGTCTGTAGGCCACGGGATCCTGTCACGTATGATAATGGTGGGCTCAGGCTGGGGCTTCCAATGTCGTGAACTCTAAGTCGCAGGTTGTAGTGTACGACTTCGTCGCAGAGCCATCATTGGAGGTTTCAAAGTGCATCGCAAAGACTTCCTGTTGTGACGGCCACCGAAATCTCCAGGTTGATCTATCAAAATGGAAAGCCGTATTTCAGTTGTGTTGTCTAATCGAAGATGACAAGATCGTGGTATCGGCAAGCCAAGGAACTGGTGGCCAGGATGTGAAGAAAGTTACGTCTCTCCAGATAAGAAGAGTGTTCTTGAAGCTGCCAGGAGCTTTTGTACTAGCATAGTCGTTCATCAAGTTGTGGAGAGAGACTCGAAAGTCGACCTTTTCTTGAACAGTTTTCGTCTCGACAGCGGCATTGACGACGTAAAACCTGGAGCGCCCGTCGTCGTGGGAGCCGCATAGTGCAGGAGATATGCCAGCGTTGCACCCGTTGCATGGTGAAATATTCTTAATGACGGTGCGATTGGATTTTCTTATGTGCTGGATTTTCGATTCACTGCCAAGCATTCACTCAGCCCACTAGCGCCAATCTTAACCCCGCTCCTTCCTCAACTCAACGCAATTTTAACACAATGCCTAAGGTTATAGACTTCCAGATGGGATTTCAGACTCTGACCTGGGAGTCGTTCCCAGTCTGTGATGTTCAACGCGCGCAGAAATCATATCATAAAACCCTACGCTCTCTTTTCAGTCATACTTTGTATCTGACGTCAGGATCGCCTTTGTTCCCAACACACCGAAGCCTTCGGACTCTAACTTGGAGATAAGTGCGAAAACCCGCTAGACAATCAAAACTACCCCGTATATATCACGGCTGTATGTCTCTCTCAGTCCAAAATCATCCCAAATCTAAATTTCGATTCTCTTCACAAGACATCCCAACATAACATCCTCCAACATGCCCAACCTCACTCAAGCGATCCAAACTTTGAGCATCTCAATTTCACTCTTTACAGGAGGCGGCATCGCAGCCTTAACCATCTTCGATATTCCAGAATTACAATCACAACCAGCAGACCGGTCGCTCCCAATGATCAGATGGCTCTACTCTCGCGGTAGTCACATCTTTCCTCAAGCTGCAGTATATTTCTCCTCCCACGTGAAATAGAGCAAACAAGTACCTAACATCATCCACTAGGCAATTTCTTCAGCAGGCTTCATCTACCTCGCTTACGATTCCCTCCCAAAAACCCTCCAATCTCTTTCACAACTTCTGAAGACAACGAACGGATTCAAAGTCAATGGATACCTCGCAGCGGCCCTATTGGCTATAAGCATCGCGCCCTTCACCTCTCTCATGATTCCAAACAACTTTGCCATTATCAAGAAGAATGAAGAGCTTGGAGGCGCCCGTAGTGTCAATGCTTCCGAATCCTTAAAGCAGTCCGGATACCAACCTGGTCAGCGGAGTGCAGAAGATTCCGTCAATAGTAAAGGCGAAGGTGCTGAGTTTACGGATTTGAGTGGACCGCAGAGGAAGACGATGGTGTCGTCTAGCGATAAAGATGATAGGGAGGTTTATGAAATGCTTGGAAAGTTCGGGAGGTATAATATGTGGAGAGCTGTGTTGTTGGGAGGAAGTGGTGTTGTTGGGTTGTTGGCTGCTTTGTCTTGAATTTCATCTGTCAGAGGGTTGTGAGATAGAGATGAGAGGTGGTATGAAGGAGGCGAGCGATTGATCGGCAGTGTTTGCTTCATTCGACGGGCTTTTTTCTGGGGGTAATTATGCTGTTATGCCAACGACAAAACTGACAGCATCGTCCATGTAAATATCCACATTGTCATAATGCACCTGCAGATCCAAACCGCTAGCGCAGAACGGATCATTCGCATCGCAGTAGCTTCGAAGAATACTGCTATACTCGTTGAGCTTGGCCAAAGTATCACTGCGTGCAAAAATGCCGTTTTTGGTAGCCGTCCCTACGTCGTAGGTCTGTCCGACTACATGTCGAGGGTCTGCGAATGCGACAATGGCTTCGACGTATTGGGCATACTCCGCTTCGATGGGTCCCTGGGTTAACGTGCCGCCTGCCATGGTGTCGGTCATGACGTGAGCGCCTTGGGAGTAGCCGATTAGAGCTATGCGAGAGGCAGATCCACATTGGTCGACGTAGGCCTGGAAATTTGCTGTCAGATTGGAATTCTTTCAACGACTTGAAAGCTGATGGAATGCTGACCTTGATTTGAGCTTTGGTGTTTGTGATGCCGTCGTTGACAGACTGGAGTTGTAGTGTCAGGCCGAGATCAATTAGATCATGAATGGAGCAAGATATCTTACTGGGAAATAAATGCCATCCTCGTCGATCAATGCTGCAGGATAGACGATGGCACTGCTGACTGAGTTTGGAACCTGTGCTTCAATTGCGTCTGCAACGACTCCAACGGAACCCTCTCCAACGGCCTGCCAGATGTCAGAGCTGGGAATGGGTCGCTATGCATGTACTTTTGACAAACCTGTGTGGATCCTCGAGCAGCGAGGATGTATAAGCCGCTCACACATGTGACACTCTGTCGAGGCAACAGAGGAGCAGCAGCCGCTACAGCAGCGAAGCCAAAGGTCAGAAGTGCGTTCCGGACCATTTTGACGACTCTCAAAGAGGATGGGTGTTTTCAGCGAAAGTGGTGAGGTCGTGGATGAACTCCATTTCGCTAGGCATACCGACCGCCTTATTATACTTTTAGACGAGGGTAGCGTGAGCAGTTCTCATAGCCATAGCCCGTGCATGCCACTATCCAAGACGCCGAGCGTGGAGCCATGTGCTAGTAGCGAGCGATTCGTGCTGTTAAGACAGGGGTTGGTAGGCGATCCATTCCCAGATTCAAGGCGCAATCCGTCTCGAAGGGAGTCATGCCAAGCCAAGCAGCATGAAGACACCATTTCGACGTGCACGCGGGAGGGTCTCGGACGCAGAGTGTATGAGGAAGGTGTGAAGGTGTAAAGGTGTCTGGGATGCGAGCTTGAAGATGTGATCGACAACAATGCCAAGGAGTTCAACTTCTGATTGGTGGAAGTGGCAAAAATAGCTCGGAAGAACTGCGGAGACAGCGAGGTGGACGTGGAGAAAAATCAATCTCCTCTTCTTGGTCTTCCCCAATACCAAGAAAGAAATCCGGCGCTCGAGCTGTTTGAAGACTTCGCACCGTGAAGCTGCTGCGGAAGTGGATGGGCCCACAATAATATAAAGAACGTGCATGGCTACGGAGGTTGGAGCAACAAGATCCGAGACGGCAAAGTACAGAACCGACAGTGTCACCGTGCTTGGCTGGACTTGTGCTGGAGCCTGGAGGATCATAGGTGAGAGAGATACACCAACCCTGCAGCAGCGTCAACAAAACAAGGACTTTCCCGAATTTCCCACCAAAGCAACCACTCCTTCTCGATCACCACACCAGCAAAAGTCAAGCATACGACGTCTATATATACGGAAAGAAAGCCCTGTAGTTTACGTTGCACGGGCAAAACTTTGCTGGTCCGAAACCAGGCTGAACAATGCCAAAAAATCCCGTCACTCCTTTTCGATCACCACACTACATATGGCAACAAAAGAAAAGAAAAGAACATACAACATTTGGGGTTCGCCAATGGTCTACCTCTCGGTTGTGTCAATATCCGTCAATACTAATCGCTGCTTTGCGTAAGAAAGTCCCCAACTAGCTTCAGCACTTTCTCACGTCTGTCATCATTTTCTACATGTGGCATATGTCCAGCTCCAGCAAGCGTAATCCAGCGCACTCGAGGTATATTTTCGAAGAACGGGATCTGGCTTACATCGTGAGAGGTATCGTATTCACCATTGTACACCAAAGTGGGTACGTTGATCTTGTGCAGAGTAGGAATGGCAGTCCAGCCTATCATGGAGCCAGTGTGATTAAGAAGAGCAGGTCCACTCATTGTTGAGAAGACCGTCTTATCATCCGCGAGATTCTTATTAGAGGTTTGCATTTCCGGGGGTACAGTCTCCGCGCGGCAAAGGAATGAACGCATGTAAAGTCCAATGGCCGCTTTGTAGGCCGGATTGTCGTAATCCTCGTTCTCTGTACCAGCTTGTATCGCTTGCTGGGCTTCAATAGGAAGGTCATTGATCCTCAACCGCATGCTTTCCATGGAAAGTTCTTTACTTGCATTCGCACTAGCAAGGACTAGTCTTTGAAGCCCACGAGGCTGAGTTCCTGCCCAGGACGACCCTATCATACCCCCAAAACTCTGGCCGAGGAAGTGAAACCCAGGGCCATCGCGAAGTCCAAGAAAGTCGATGAGGCTATCCAGTTGGGATGTAGATAGTTCGGGTGTCCAGAAGTTTTTGTCGCCGGCTGTCTGGGGCAGATGAGTGGATGATGCGCATCCAAGGTGATCAAAGAAAACGACGGGAACCCCATATCGTGGCCAGAGTTCTGCAAATGGGAGCATATACTCATGTCCTGCGCCTGGGCCCCCATGCTTCGGAGTGAAGGTCAGCAATCGATTCCAGGAGCAAGAAACTTCCGATATATACCATCACTACTAGAGGTGGAGTGCCACACTTGACATCTCCGATAATCTTGTAGTAGGTGAAGCAGTCGATGTCGATTGAGGGAACTTCGAAAGGCGCTTTGCCTTCATGGACAGGACTTAAGACCATTGCAAAGCGTCAGAGGGGAGTATTAGAAGGGAGTAACATGCACGACGCTGGGAAATGTCCGACCATGGTGCCTGGGATGAGGTGTATGCATCCCACTGCCGAAGCCTGAGACCCATAAGAGCTTTCTGGTCAGCCTTGCTTTGCCGCTGAGGGGCCCAAAGATCGACATTGCACCCACGCTCCCGCTGTGCCGTATTCCATACAATTGTCGATCGATCATTGAAAGAGCTCAGGTTACTTCAGCTAATAAGACAAACACCATCTTTAAATTCAGGATGCATACGTCCATCACACACGCGTCGAACCTTGTATGAGGTTTGTGTAGATCACTCTCCTCGTGCCGTTGTACTACAACAAGTAAAGCTATACTTCATAGCCCAACGTTGTCCTTTGTTCGTCTTTCTGGACTGCCAACTACTATTCCACAAACTCAAAACGTCCCCCTCCAGAATCACGTAGCTGCGAGACGAACAGTCAACCAGACATCATGTTCAGGCTCGCAATCATTTCCGTCCTCTTCGTAGCACTATCAGCTACGACTGCTGCAACCCCTCTCCCAGTAACCGCCAGACTTGATGTGGTGCCAGACAACTGGTTGCAGAGTACGTATTCCATCCTGTTTGCGTTCAACTTCAAAACCGTTAACAATTATCTACAGAACGAGATATCAACCTGGTTGCTAGCAGCAGCGCCGAGGATACTGTAGACACCGATCTGGAGGATGATTCACCTGGTAACATTGCAGCTGCTGAGTTTTGATAGTCGAGGGAGTGGGCCAGGTCCGAGTCCACAGAGGCTCAGTATCTGGTAACCTTTGCAGGAAACCAACAAGCGACTCTCTACAACGTATGGAAAGCGGTTGATCGATGGAGGATGCATAGGATCTGTACTTCATGGAAATGAGATACCAGACCATTGTTTCGTGTAACGTCCGGCATTGCCTTGGATGTGGCCTCTACCTATCCCATGGCCGTGAGCCGTCTGGACAGAATTTGTATCTCTCTAGTTCATCGAAGTTCTTTTCATGTTCGTGTATCGGCCGGTAGCAAGCACTTCGCTTACGAGTCCACTCAACTAAAGCGTCCCAATTGCGGCAGTTCTTGATCGTGCCACCGCCAGCCTTTGGAGACATGGTGTGTGCGTTCTTGTGTAGTTGGCCGATGTACAGGGGCGTATCATTCGCCTGGCACATCACTGATTCCCGCAAGAGGTTCAGGCAATGAAGGGTGTGTTCATAAGCCCAGGTCTGTTCCTCGCGCGGTACTGCATCGTTGTTCTCGTTCACATATACACGCAATACACGCTGCCAACGTTAGTTGTCTTCTGACTTTAACGACGGCGAAACCTACAACGCAGTGGAGTTCGTGTGCTACAGTAGGGATGTATACACCCTTTGACACATCCCAAGGCCAGCGTTGCGAGTGCGGCAGATCTTGCGAGATAGCGTACTCCTCATCGAGCGCAACGAAGAGTGACCACGGCTCCAGGGCGGGGTGATTCCAGGCAGCATCTTGCAGTGTGCGATTCAAGCTGTTATAGTCCACTTCATGTACAATCTCGGTCGGCACATCATAGCGGAGGTGAGCTGACACGGAGTTCAAGTCAGCGGCTGAAGCATCCTTTAACGCTCGACCTTGTGGACATACCATACCGCGTGGGCAGTTCATCGTAAAGCTTCCAGGGTTGGTAGTATTGGCGGTAGGCGAGAGATATGTTTCCTATCACTGACAGCAGGAAAGCTGCCCAGCCTGTTACAAGCAGAAGGTCTTTCCGAGTGGGAAGTCCTGCTCGCTTTGGTTCACTTTCCCAACAATCCTCGTTTTGTTCTCTTTCTCTCAGCAGGTGATACTTGCTGACATCCATGCTTATCCATTAACTTGCACGCAGAACTTGGGCAACCAGCTGTAGCAATGTGGTTTGACCTCAGTCGTGCGTTCTTCCTGTGCCGCTTGGAACGTATGTTTATCCTCACCGGGCTCCTTCGATGATGCAAACCTCCCGGTCCCATCACACTCTCCACGAATAGAATTCTGCGAAAGAAACTTCGTAGACAAGTGAATGGGCGCGAGTGCGGCACAATTTGGTCTGAAGGCCTCGGTACTGTATGCCGAGTGTCGAGTAGCATCATGTGCCATGTCGATCACTATGCTTGTCTTGAGCTTGTGTGCGATCGCCATGCTTGTGTGCGTGGCAAGCTCTGCGGCGAGGCGCTTGTCTCCACCACGAAACCACGTTGGGGACTCTAGAAGATCTGTATTCCTTTTGCTGAGCTCTGTGCCGCTGAGATGTCCACTCCTTCACTACGAGCTGTTTCGAACAGGAGACCTTCGTAAGGGATGCTTGAGTGATCCACAGTGTCTGCAATCCTCACGCCTTCTTCATTCGCCTGCTCTGTTATTTCATCGGTGCCCAGTTGAGACTATACTTCGACAATTACTATGTCGAGCTCGTCCAAACAAGGCCTGTTGGCTGTATGCGGGTCCTTCATGGGTCTAACAACTGTGGCCGTTGGCCTCCGCTTCTATGCCCGGAAGAAACGTAACCTGCCATTGCGAATTGACGACTGGCTAGCAGTCTTTGCAGTGGTAAGTCAACCAGGAAGTGTCTTGGAAATGTATAGCTGACTTGAGTTCGTAGGCTACCTTCCTGGCCACGGCAATATGCAGCATTGTCAGCATCCATGACGGATTTCTAGGTCTCTCCAATCCGGAGTACACTCCTGAAGTAGCGGCAGCAATCGCGGCCAGTGAGCTCAATGCTGTTCTTATCGTGTGTCTCGATGTCCTGGTCACTTTCACCCTGGCCTGCAGCAAGCTTAGCATTGTGTTCTTCTACCGACGTATGCTTGTTACACGTGTGCACCGAGGAAGAGATTGGATGAGCATTGCAACCTGGGCTACTATTGTGGTAATCGTTCTGTGGCTGTTTGTCTTCGAATTTCTAACCGGGTTCGAATGCGGCACTCACCTTGCAGCACTATGGGACGGCTCCTACAACGAATTCTGCGTTCTCTCCTTCGCTACTCTTTACGGTCTTGCCATCTCGGATTTTCTCCTCGATCTTTGGATCCTGGTCTTGCCAATTCCAAAAATTCTGCACATCCACGCACCGCTCTCGAAGAAGTTGTCCCTAATCGGCATATTCCTGCTTGCATTCGTCAGCTTCGGCGCCTGCATCGCACGCATGGCGCTCTACATCGACGTTGAGAACGGAGGTGCTGGCTACCTCTTCTCTCACAGCGAGATGAAGCTTACGACCGAGCAATTCTACTATAACCTGCTCGAGGCCGGCATGTCTTGCGTTGCAATCAATTTGCCGTCGCTGTGGACACTGGTTTCTGATTTCAGCGTTGAAGATGTAAAAAGCAGCGCTCGTAGTCTTTTTCTACGGTCCGGACGGAAATCCTCGAAGGCCGCTACAGACTTGCTAGCTGGAACCAAGTCAGCACCTAGTCATGAAGAGGATGAGATCTGTGACTCCAAGCGAGTTTCAACACTACGCAAGTCCTCATATGGGGGATATGCGAACGCATCCCATATTGAGGCCCAGAGTCCTTCTGCTTGGACCTCGTTAGAGCTGGAGACGGATGAAAAGGGGTCCTCTAAGAGACAAAACTCGATACAAGTGACGCAAGAATACGGCGTCAGTAGGACTTGGCAAACCAAGCCGGACATGCTGTAATCTGTTAGCTGTTTTCGCATCAAGACTCATCTCCCCTGTACGAAGTCGACGACTTATCAAGCAAAGAAACCTGAACTCTCTCCATTTCTCCACTCGTTCCTCGCTCCGAAACAGCCCGCCCACCAGCCCCCTTCGAAACGATGTATAGAACCAAATATCTATCCAGAGTTGATAAAAGGTGCTGTACAAATCCTACACAAATCCCCCCCTCATTCCTTCCTATATCTACACTTCCTCTTATTCCTCCTCCTTACCCTCCCTTTCCCTCCCCCTAAACTCCTCGGCCTCATACCTCTTCCCCCTAAACCCCCAAACCCCCCAATTCCCACAACTCACATCCCCGGGATCCGCGTCATTAATCTCCCACCTCAAACTCCTAAATAGATTCTCCCCAGGTTTGATAATCAAATCCATTTCCCCACCCACTTCCTTCTCCACCCACTCCATATCCCTCCGCATATCAAATTCCGTATACCCCGTACAAATGATCGGCACCTTCGTCTCCAATAACTGCGGCACCGTCTCTTTCCACTCGTGCGAACTAGCCGGATGACCCAGTCCCGGATGAAAAAGCACAAACGCATCAAAATAAGGATCATACGGAGCGAAATGTTGGGCTTCGTGCAGGGTGTGGAAATAATCCACATAGGTACTGATTTTCATGGAGCCGCCTAGACGGTCTTCGGTAATTGCGCCAAAGGGATTGGAGGGTGTGCGGGGCGGGAGGGGAAATTCGGAGTCTCGGTTGGCCATGCTTTCGGGACCTATGAAGTTTAGGTGGAAGGTGGCGCGGGGGAAGAGGTAGGATAGTTGGAGCCAGATTTCGCGGGGGAGAGAGGATTCGGCGCGGGCGCCGAGGATGAAGAGGCGCACTGGTGGGGGGTTGGGGCGGAGGCCTTTGATGTCTATTCCGGCTCCTGTTCGGGGGGGATGGAGGGTGTAGCGTAGTGCTGGGAGGATTGTTAGTTTATATTGGGGAAGGGGAAGGGGTGGGTTGTATTGTGAGGAAGGTATAATCAAGAAAGAGGGACGTACCGCTTAATGATCGCAGTCCCTCGGGGAGTAATCTGTCTTTCAACCCATATGGACTGAGTTCATGGAGAATACTCCCGATTGTGATGGGATATGTCAACAGCCGCGTGACTTGTCTCATACTCCTCTCATCATTCACAGCGGTGAATTCGCGACTGTACATGAGAGTATCCCAATTGGTCAAATTGGCCTGCGCTTCGTCCATTCCCGCGGGCGGGTATTCAAACTCGGGCATGAAGCGTCCCGAATGTAAATCGTGGTCATCTTCGTTAATCTCACGTAGAAGATCGCAAATCTCCAAATGACTCTCGTAGTCGCTTACGAAGTGCTCTTCGCTGCAGGATACGGGGACGCCGCAGTCGGGACATTCGTAGCGGACGTGGGCTGGCGGTGAGGCGCCTGTCTTTCGGGCTTCGAGATCGTGGGGAGATGTGGGTGCGCGGGTGGCTTGGTGGTCGGGGTGCGGGCAGTATGCGTTTTGTCGGATGAAGGCTGCTCTCTTGCGAATTTGGGGCGAGGGAGAGTTTGTAAAGGAGTGGAAGAGGTTGTTGGGTTGGAGCAGCACTCGAGATTCGTCGGGTGTAAGATTCGTGGTGGAAGAGGCTGCTGTTGCCGGTGCTGCTGCTGCTGCTCTCTGATGGGCGGATTGGTGGATCTTCCGTGTTTGTTTTTGAGATGGTGGAGGAGGCGTGGACGATGTGGAGAGAAAGGCTCGTGGAATGTATGTTCGTGAGGGAATTGTCGTTCGAGCAGCGCGTAGGCAGCGCGTACATATCGACTTGGATGCCATGGTGGAATACACCAAAGAAATCAAGAAATCAAGAGCAGAGGCGATCAACTTTCTAACCCTCGGAATGCTGAAGTCACTGATCGGCCTCACCTCCGCCGCTACTTCTGCACGCGAGTCATGTTTTCAGATTGACCTCTCCATCTTTCTCTCCTCAAGCTTCAACTTGCAAGCTTGAAGTCTCCACCAACACCAACACCGGCTCGATGAGCGCATAACCCCTCCACCATGTCAAACACACAGCAGACGCAGGCATTCTACAGTCTGACGTTGGAGGCAGCGTCTGCGCCGACCGCGGCATGCACAACCAACAGCGTTCCCGGCTTGAAAAGTACGGACCAGCAAATCTTCGAGGGTCGCGGCCAACATGTGCTGTTGCATCGCATCGTTGAGAATGCCGACGGCGAGCGCAGTATCGTGACTATCGCCGACCAGAATGTCTTTGGCATTGTGCGAGGCGTGGCTGGTATGGCAATCTTGATCTTGACAGTCTCTCAAGGCACATCACATCACTGACCATTGAATGCACTTCAAAGCTTTCCGCATCCCAGGAACCAGCACCGATCAGCTGGTCGTCTCCTCCGATTCCGGCCGCATCACCATGCTCACCTACGACCACGAGAAGCAGAAATTCAACCGCGTCCACCTCGAGACCTATGGCAAATCCGGCATTCGACGCACCATCCCCGGCCACTATCTGGCCAGCGACAGTCGCGGACGATGCATCATGCTGGCGTCGGTGGAGAAGAACAAGGTCGTCTACATGATGAACCGCCACGCCGACGGCAACATCATCATGTCCAGTCCCCACGAGGCAAATCAATGGCAGAGTCTATGTTTTGGCATTTGCGCCTTGGATACCGGCTGGGAACCACCCATCTTCGCTGCGCTGGAGGTGGAATACACAGAAGCAGAGGGCGATCCCAGTGGGGAAATGTACGAGCGACGGGAGAAGCAGCTCGTGTACTACACCGTCGACATGGGTCTGAATCATGTCGTCAAGAGCTGGAGCGATGTGGTCGACTACTCGGCGAATATGATTCTTGGAGTCCCCGGCGGTCAGGACGGTCCATCGGGTGTGTTGGTGTGCGCCGAGGATCGCATCTACTACCAGCACGACAAGCATGCTTCTCTCTCCATCCAAATCCCGCGTAGACTGGGCGCTACCGAGGACCCGGACAGGAAACGCATCATCGTCGCATACTGCTTGCATCTGGCCAAGACGAGACACGAATTCTTCTTCTTCGTTCAAACCGATGATGGTGATGTTTTCAAGCTGAGCATGCACATGGAAATGGATGCTCAAGGACGTCAGACCGCAAACCCGGAGCGCATTGTGTTGAAGTACTACGACACATTCCCCGTCGCCCGCCAGATGCTTCTCCTGAAAAAGGGATATCTCTACATTGCCACCGAGAATGGCAACAGCCAACTCGTGCACGTTGACGATCTCGCCGATGACCCCGACTTTGAACCACACAACACCTTCACTTCTGACGGAATCTCCGCAGACCCTGCCGAAAAGCAGGAACCGACTTACTTTCAACCTCGTGAACTCACAATGACACATCTGGCGATTGACATTCCCGGTCTTCATCCTCTCCTCAAGTCCAGAGTGGAGAACCTGACTGGTGAGGATGCGCCGCAAATCTACGCTCTCCAAGGTACTGGCAACAAGAGCAAGTTCCAAACCATACGGCATGGTCTTGATGTCGAGCAAGTCATTGACAACGACATGGGTAATGTACCATACGACAACATCTGGACTTTCAAACACCGCTCAAGTGACGAGTACCACCGATATCTTCTCCTTAGTAGTAACTACGGCGACCTGACTATTGCTTGCTCGATTGGAGACTCCGTGGAGCAGATTGAGAATTCGAGCTTTCTGGAGAACCGTGCGACAGTCCACGCACAGCAGATGGGAGACGCCACTCTTGTACAAGTCCACGCTCGCGGCATTCGGAGTATTTTAGAGTCTGGCGCTCTTAACGAATGGCCAACTCCCGCCCACCGCACTGTTGTTGTTGCATCGGCCAACGAGCGTCAACTCCTCCTCGCATTGAGTTCCGCCGAGCTCGCCTTCTTCTTCATGCAAGATGATGGAATCCTCGTCCAGCTGGAAGAGATGCCTGAAATGAGCGGAAAAGTCACTGCTCTCTCTGTTGGTCAAACACCAAAGGGTCGTCAACAAGCAAAGTATGCCGTCGTCGGTTGTGATGACTGCACCATTCGTGTCCTGAGTATTGAGCTGGATTCGCCGTTGGAGCCACGCAGTGTGCAAGCTCTTTCAGCCATTCCCACCTCGCTCGAGGTTGTTGAGATGCTCGACCCTGCATCAAACACATACGTCAATGTCGTTCACATTGGTCTGCAATCAGGACTTTACCTCCGAGCAGTCATTGATGAGACGACTGGTGAGTTGGGAGATGTGCGGACCAAATTCCTTGGAACCCGCGCACCTCGATTATGCCCTGTTGAAGTCAACAACCAAGAATGCGTCCTCGCTTGCTCCAGCCGGCCTTGGCTAGGATACAACCACCCACAAAGCAACGTCTACACTGTAACGCCTCTCATCTCGGAACCTCTCGAAGCAGCACGGTCCTTTATCAGTCCCGATCTTACCGGTCTCTGCGCCATTCAAGGCTCCCATCTCCTCATCATCCAAATACCCACCATTGAAGGTCGACTCTCCTACAGCTCCATCGACCTCAACTACACCCCTCGCGCCATGGACCGTAATCCCTGGTATCCAATCTGGTACACCGTCCAATCCGACGCCAACACACTCTCCGCCGCCACCCGCTCCCTCATGCGTGGAGAGAACGAACCCGAAATCAAAGAAGAAGACAATTCAGAAACCTTGACTCTCGAAAAGCATCTCGGCCTCCCGCGAGGTGAATCGCATTGGGCATCCTGCATCCAAGTCCTCGACCCCATAACCACCAAATCCGTCCTCTCTACTCTCGAACTCGGCGAAAACGAAGCAGCGCTCTGCTGTTCCGTCCTCTCGTTCTCATCCCGGGGAGATGGAGAACTTTTCCTCGCAGTCGGCACTGGACAACACATGTCTCCCGGCACCGCCAAAACCACAAAAGGATACATCCACATCTACGCTCTACATGACGAAGGGAGGAGATTGGAAAAAGTCCACCAGACGGAATTCGAGGCTCCGATTTATGCTCTTACGCCTTTTAATGGGAGACTTGCGCTGGGTGTTCGGGATGAAGTTTTTATTTATGATTTGGGGATGAAGGCTCTTTTGCGCAAGGCTAGGGGGACTGCCGTGCCCAACATGATTGTGAGTCTTGCAAGCCAGGGGAATAGGATTGTTTGTGGGGATGTTAGTGAGGGTGTCACTTACGTTGTCTACAAACCTGCTTACAACAGATTGATTCCTTTTGTTGATGATGTTACTCAACGCTGGACTACGAGTGCTACGATGATGGATTATGAAACTGTGGCTGGGGGGGATAAGTTTGGGAATTTGTGGGTTGTGAGGTGTCCGGAGGGGACGAGTAAAGAGGCGGATGAAGAAGGTGCTGGTGGTTACATTATGAATGAGCGGAGTTATCTGAATGGGGCGCCGTATAGGTTGGAACTCCGGGCGCATTTTTTCGCAAACGATATTCCGACGAGCGTGCAGAAAACTGCTCTCGTTGCTGGGGGTGCGGAGGTTGTGTTTTGGAGTGGTTTACAAGGGACGTTGGGGATGTTGGTTCCTTTTGTGTCGAGAGAGGATGTGGAATTTTTCACGACTCTTGAACAGCAGATGAGGGCTGAGGATGGACCGCTGGCGGGGAGGGATCATTTGATGTATAGGAGTTACTATGTTCCTGTTAAGGGGGTTATTGATGGGGACCTCTGTGAGAGGTTTTTGAGGCTTTCGGGGGATGGGAAGGCTAAGGTTGCTGCGGAGTGTGAGAGGGGGGTTGGGGAGGTTGAGAAGAAGGTGCTGGAGATGAGGGGACGGGTTGCTTTTTAAGGCTGAGAAGAGGCTGAGAAGGGAAGTTCTGCGGATGGGGACGGTGGGTGGGGGAGGCGGAGGGGAGGCCCTTCCGAAGCCAAGACTGCGAAGCGAGTAATGTATGATTCTAGGATTGGTACTACCCTTGCTCAAACTGCACGCCCACCCTTCCCGGAGCCAAAACTGCGAAGCGATGAAATGCACTTTGTTCTCGGACGGGAAGTGCGAAAAGAAGGCGCGAACAAGGAGTATCAAAGGGAATAGACAAATCAGATTCGTGAGAAAAGGATGGAGGGGAGGAGTGATTGGAATTGCCCGATGCACGCCATCCAGCCCAGGATATGTTCCTAATGGAAGGGGACGGTGGGCGGGGGAGGCGGA